>OY754985.1:15286287-15441287 GCA_963576475.1 Molanna angustata
TAATGCACGCGTAGTTGCAAGTATTAACACAGAAACAGTAAGAATTTATAGAGAGGCAATCGAAATTTACAAAAGGAAGAATGTCGTGAATAATCGAGATGATGGTGTGCGTCTCCCGCTGGCCTGGAAAAATATCTTACATAAAAATAGAATCGACAATAAAAATAAAAATAACATTATAAAACATTCATTAAATACCTCAGAAATTGACAGCAATAAAAATCCCATTACAGTAAACCCATTAAATGTTAAACGCCAAACAAATAAAATTAATACAATAGATACATCATTAAGCGTGAGGCGAATCACCAGAAGCCAGTCAAAAGCCATTAAGGCGAACAAAAGCGGGGAAAACCCATCTACCCCAACAGTTTAAACTTTAACTTTCCAATCTTCACTTGGTGCTAGGTTCTCGGCTCGAACGGACGTGCTTGCACTGACACACGAAGCGAGAATCTATCAACAAGGCCCTGAAGATGCCTGGTGTGATCCAGGCGAAACGTCGGTTGACGAAAGATCCTTCCAAGGATCTGATTTTGACGCGGGATAACCCCAAAGATAATAATAATTTCATATATATATATATATATATATATATATATATATATATATATATATATATATATATATATATATATATATATATATATATATATATATATATATATATATATATATATATATATATATATATATATATATATATATATATATATATATATATATATATATATATATATATATATATATATATATATATATATATATATATATATATATATATATATATATATATATATATATTATAATATTTTTATCTCGGTTTTCCCGTGTCAGTAGGTCTTGACTAAGACCATTTGTCTTCCGACGTTTCGCCTGAATATCACCAGGCATTTTCAAGGACTTAACGAAAAGCACGCGCGCGACACACGTCTACTCACACTGAAAGCTCACCGTCAAGTGACTCGTAGCGTACAAGATGGCCGCTTATGTCAAATATTGTTAGCGCGACGTGATTGGCTCCTTGTGACACGCCCACCTGCTGTCGTGTTCGTTGGTAATAATATTTTATCATTATTTTTGTGTTGTGATTTATTGTTAATTTTAGTTGTGACATTAATATTATTATTGTTGTGTTTTGGGGTTATTTTCGCTATGGTATTATTAATATTATTACTGTATTGTTTGTCATATAAAATGTTCTTCCAGGTACTAGGCAAACGAACTCCGTCGTCCCGATTGTTCATTATATCCCTTCTCTTATATATTTCTATAGCTTCCCTGTAAATTCTGAGAGGTTCACTGTTTAAACTTGCTATTATTTTTGAATGGTCAAAATCTATTGTATGTCCTTCTGTGAGCGAGTGTTGTACAAGTGAGGATGTAAGTTTTTTGTTTCTCATGTCGACTCTGTGCTCCGCTATTCGTGCTTCAACTTTTCGATTGGTTCTTCCTACATAAGTCTTATTGCACGATCCGCACGGTATTTCATATACTCCATGAGCTTCAAGTGGAATGATGTCTTTCGGGTTTCTTAGAAAGGTTGATATTTTATTTGTTGTGCTGAAAACGGTACGTATGTTATTTTTGTTTAATAGACGGCTGATTTTATCGGTGACGCCTTTGATATATGGTAGTCGGGCTGTTGATAATGGTGTTTCATTGGATTTTTCTTTCACTGTTTTTGGACTCTTTAATGCTTTGTTTATTATATAGTCTGAGAAACCATTACAACGTAGAGCATTTTTCGTGTATTCTAATTCTTGTTTTTTATGACCACGAGCTAACAATATTTGACATAAGCGGCCATCTTGTACGCTACGAGTCACTTGACGGTGAGCTTTCAGTGTGAGTAGACGTGTGTCGCGCGCGTGCTTTTCGTTAAGTCCTTGAAAATGCCTGGTGATATTCAGGCGAAACGTCGGAAGACAAATGGTCTTAGTCAAGACCTACTGACACGGGAAAACCGAGATAAAAATATTATAACATATATATATATATATATATATATATATATATATATATATATATATATATATATATATATATATATATATATATATATATATATATATATATATATATATATATATATATATATATATATATATATATATATATATATATATATATATATATATATATATATATATATATATATATATATATATATATATATATATATATATATATATATATATATATATATATATATATATATATATATATATATATATATATATATATATATATATATATATATATATATATATATATATATATATATATATAATATATATATATATATATATATATATATATATATATATATATATATATATATATATATATATATATATATATATTATATATATATATATATATATATATATATATATATATATATATATATATATATATATATATATATATATATATATATATATATATATATATATATATATATATATATATATATATATATATATATATATATATATATATATATATATATATATGTTAAATCTAAGGTTTTCGCAAGTACAAAATATGTTATTATTAAGTATTTTGGGGATATATAATTCCATAACAATGACTGTGATAACAATTGCTCCAAATGTGTAGAGGTCAAGACAGAAAGCTCCACTAAATATTTAGGTATCATCATTGATTCACATTTAAGGTGGGACAATCATGTAAACTACTTGTGTAAAAAAATAAGATACTTGGGGTATATATTTAAAAGATTACTTGGTATTGTCAAAACTGACATAGTCAAAATGACATACTACAGTTTGGTACAATCTATGTTGACTTATGGCATGATTGCATGGGGAGGAGTATTGGACAGTCATATTGCTCCATTAGAAATTGTACAAAGAATGATAATTAAAAAAATGTACAACAAACCTCCCAGATATCCCACTAAACAATTATTTAAAGAGAGTGGGTTATTTAATCTAAGGAAACTGTATATACTACAATGTCTTAAGTTTATTCACAAAAAGAAAGAAATTTTCATGTTAAATTCACAAAATCATACCAGTGACCGTCTGAATAGTATTTACAAAGTTCCTAATTGCAATAAGAGATCGACACAGAGACATTCTGTATTTATAGCTCCCAGATCATACAATATGTTGCCATTGTCTCTCAAGTCTTTAAATTGCCATTCAAAATATGTGAGTCATCTTAAGACATGGCTTAAGAACAATGACAACATTCAAGATTTCTTTTTATGATTTTACTTCATTGCTTTTTATGATTTGTTCTAGTATAAGTGGGTACATACTTATTTTAATTTATGATTTAACGCTTTTTTTGTGATCAGAATATTGTTTACTTGCAATTTGTATAATTTTCTTTATCACCATTTAGGTAGGTACTTATGATTTTTCAACTTGCGTTGTCTAAAAACTGTTTAATTGTAACGCGCAACCAACATCTTCCTTTGTAAATTTTATTTAGGTATACCCACATACAGGCTAAGCCTTGTGGGATTTTTGGTGTAATGTGTAATATGATCTGTGTAATATGTGTGTATGTTTTTTTTGTTTCTATTTATATTATACTATGTACCGAAAATTTGTTTAATAAATAAATAAATAAATAAATAAATAAAGATAACCCGCGTCAAATTCTGATTCCCGAGAGAATCAGTCGTCTGCCGACGTTTCGTCTGAATCACATCAGACATTTTCAATAGGCGCCTTGTTAATAAATTTCCGTCGCGAGGGATAGTGCGCGCACGTCCGTTCGCGTCGGAAGCTTAACCACCAAGTGGTATATATTTATATATATATATATATATATATATATATATATATATATATATATATATATATATATATATATATATATATATATATATATATATATATATATATATATATATATATATATATATATATATATATATATATATATATATATATATATATATATATATATATATATATATATATATATATATATATATATATATATATATATATATATATATATATATATATATATATATATATATATATATATATATATATATATATATATATATATATATGTTATAATATTTTTATCTCGGTTTTCCCGTGTCAGTAGGTCTTGACTAAGACCATTTGTCTTCCGACGTTTCGCCTGAATATCACCAGGCATTTTCAAGGTTTCCCGTGTCAGTAGGTCTTGACTAAGACCATTTGTCTTCCGACGTTTCGCCTGAATATCACCAGGCATTTTCAAGGACTTAACGAAAAGCACGCGCGCGACACACGTCTACTCACACTGAAAGCTCACCGTCAAGTATATATATATATATATATATATATATATATATATATATATATATATATATATATATATATATATATATATATATATATATATATATATATATATATATATATATATATATATATATATATATATATATATATATATATATATATATATATATATATATATATATATATATATATATATATATATATATATATATATATATATATATATATATATATATATATTCCTCCTTCCTTCTCTTATTCGTATCCTCGTTTTGAATCTATAAGTGGATGATCTTCACCACGATTGTTCACCATTCTGACGATACTCGGCATTAAGCGATACTGGTGGATGGGAGCCGCGTTTGCGATCTTAATGTATGTAATCCATCCGTCCATCCATCCGATGGTGCTAGAGCCCATTTCGAGCCTTGGCCTCCTGTAACTTTTGCCTCCAACTCATTCTGTCCTCGAATGCCGTCCTCCATCCAGTCACCTGAAGGAGCTGCTCTGCATCCCTCCTGACCTCATCCTCCCACCTCAGCCAGGGTCTTCACACTCGTATTCTTCCACCTGGGTGTCCGTTCAGTATTATTTGGGGACGCGTGATTCTGGCATTCTTTGTACGTGTGATATATTGATATATTGAACTCTCCCTGCGAAACTATGTACTATGTGTATAGCACATGAGTAGGAAGGTTGGGAGTAGTAGCAGCGGGGTTTGGGGGAATTCCGGTAGAGGAACGATTGGTTAAGCTTGGTAAGAGAGTCGTAGCCTTCCGGGTATATGGTGCAGATCTGTTCTCATGTTATATTCTTCTTCTTTCATTAGGCACAGGGCCTGTTTTATGCTGCATTTTCAGCCTCCTGTGATGTGGACTACCAACTATCTCGCCATCTTTTTGGAGGGCGTCCTCGTGGTCGAGACCCCTCCGGTACGTTGTCTCGGGCTATCTTTGGGATCCTATCTTCGGACATGCGGCTGACGTGTTCCTTCCAGTACCTTCTTATTTGGCGCCCCCATCTACGATGTCCTCAGCTTCACAAATTCTTCGGATTTCTGTATTTCTGACTCTATCACGAAGACTTTTGCCAGCTATGCATCGCAGTATTTTCATTTCACTGGTGCGCAGAAGTTGTTTGGTACGGACGTTTTATTGAGTTGTATTATTATATCTATACCTTATACTATCATTTGTACAATAAAGTGTATTAAATTACATATGTACGCGTGTTATTAATTATAACTCGAAGTAAGAGTTATCACAGTACGTGTCCAGTCCATCTCAACCTAAGCAGTTTTAAATGCGTTGAGATGCTTGGGGGCTGGTATATTACGTACAGCTCGTCATTTGTGCGAATACGCCATTGGTTTCCCTCTTTTACCAGTTCACAGATTCGACGGAGGATCTTTCTTTCAAAAATATCCAGAATCTCGGCCATCCTTACTGACAGTGTCAGCGCCACACAACCATATGCTAGTACAGTACCCCCTATTCAGTAACTATTGTAACTAAATTAGGAACGTTCTAAAATTGTAGATTTTAGATTTACGGTCTTATTTCAGCGTTATAAAATATAAACTTGGACTAAATGGAATAGGAACGTACCTATTTTGGCCGGAACATTCTTAAAAAGTTACTGAATCAGATGTATTATGAATAATTGTGAAAATTATGAAATTTTCATCATTTTCATAATTATTCAAAATACGTCTAATTCGGTAACTTTTTATGAACGTTCCGTCCAATATAGGTACGTTCCTATTCCATTTAGTCCAAATTGATATTTTATAACGCTGAAATAAGACGGTAAATCTACAATTTTAGTATGTTCTTATTTTAGTTACAATAGTTACTGAATAGGGGGTAGTATGTATTACTGTTTTGTAGATGATGATTTTGGTTTTCCGGTGGACGCTACGTGACTTAAACACTGACAGCAACGAAAAATATATTTTATTGGCTGCCGTGATTAGTTTCCTTAATGTAAGTAATAGAACGTAAAATTACATATAATTTTTTTCATAATTCTATATTTTTGTATTGGCTTCTCGGTAAACTAACAGGTACCTACTATGCCAAATATTAATTTAAACAAGCACCCAATAACAAGTTGCCAGTTGCTTTATTCTGGAAAATAATGTACAAAATATATAAAATAGCTATAAAATAATGAACAAAATAGCTACAAAATAATGAAAAATATTTATAAGAATTTACTTGCAAATTTTTCAGTATATACCTACAAAAAAAATATTAATTTTTTTTTACAAAATATATAAAATGCCTACAAAATAACGTAAAAAATATATAAAATTACTACAAAATATTGTAAAAAATATATTATAAATAAGCTACAATTTATTGTACAAAATATTTAAAATGGCTACAATATACTCGACGAAATATTGAAAGTGTTTCAAAATTATGACCGAAATCTTAAAATAAATGCAAAATAATGTAAGTACCTACATAATATTATATTGATCATAAAGTTAATTACAAAATACAAAATCACTCCATGCAATGGACATTTCATAATAAGGTGCTAATTTTATTTCACAATAATCAAGAGTGCTAATTTTATTTCACAATAATCAAGAGTACTAATTTTATTTCACAATAATCAAGAGTGCTAATTTTATTTCACAATAATCAAGAGTGATTAATTTATTTTGATCTTTTTATCTTTATGTTCTTCATTTTTAGTTTCGCGTCGTACCTCGACATCTTCGGTGAATAAAAAAGCTTAACAGGGCGTTTGACAGTGTTTGCCAAATGTCGTGACATGGTGCCTCGCCACAGAGGGGGAGGAAGAGCTCAATTTCACATGCCATAAAATATTCATAACATTACCGAGAGGAATTGTGGGCAAAGCTGTTTAACAAAGTGTAAAAAACATCATAACAATATCTAATATCGCGTCGTAGAGATATGGAGAGTTGCGAGCGAGGGAACGACGACTGTATGTTGTGAAGCTTCCATGATGTATAAACAAACATAAGGAAAGAAGTTAAACAAATAGAAGTCATTTGGTTGTAGAAATATGCGGAGGATTACCGGCTTCGGAGTAAAGACGATTTTTACACAGTCAAATGTTTTCAACCGCAATGGAGCGAGAAGTTGACTCTGAAGAAAGAATTTTTTCTCCTTGAGAGCTTAAAGAAAATACATCATTTTCCATATGCTTGAAATGTATATCGTTTAAGATTTACAGCCAGTTTCGTAGACTAACTAAAGGAGCATTTAGAGATTTATATTTGACCATATATGAAATAGGCTCAAAAGTATAAACAGATAGCTTTTTCAAAGAAATTTCATATGGGGGCAAGTCGGGTCCACCCGGCGGAATCAAAACCCCCGTGATTACCCATATCATGGATATAATTATCATATGGAGTTCTATGACATCTAAAGATATTATAGAACTCCATATAATAATTATATCCATGATATAGGTAATCGTTACGGTTTTGATTTCGCCGGTTGAACCACACTTGCCCCCATGGTCAATTCAAATTTATTATAACCAACAAATTATTCAACTGACGATTTGTTCAAGAGAATTTATTTCTATTGACATATCGACAAGTATGCAGGGTCTATATTTTTCACGGTTTTTTCAATTTTGATGTAAAAAAACACCAACTTAGAGGCTTTTCAGCATGTATGTTCTATGCATGGATTTACTCAGAATTCGGAGTAGAACATTTAGTGTGTCTGTGTGTCCGTGTGTGTGTGTCTGTCCCCCCTTATAACTTTTGATTCGCTCAATGAACAGAGCCTAACATTTCATAATATATATAGATAGTTATAGGCTTACAATTTTTTATAGGCTTTATGGGGTAGGAAGTTTGTCAACCTCCACGTGGTCTACCCCGGGTAACGCAAAGAGACAAACAGTTGGTGCTGCTACACAGCAATGGCGCGATTTCACAAGAATAAGAAGATACGCAAGAAAGCAGATCAGAACAAAAAACAAAACAGTCCTTCTCAGGACTATAGGACACGCAACTTGGAAAGTTGTATAAATATCTGTCATTTTAACATTGAGGGTATCTCCCTCTCCAAGTGTCAAATATTAGCGCGCATACTGAACAAATATAAAATAGATGTCATAGCAATACAGGAGACACATACTAAGGACGATGAAGACCTTAACAGGAGAGGACATATACCAGGGTTCTCCCTCATAGCTGCCGCTCACAGCAATGTTTATGGCATAGCTACATACGCTAGGTCCGATATAGACAAAATAAAAGTCCTTAGTTGCAGCACCTACAATAATATATTCACCATCACTATTGAAGTAGACAATATAAAGATCACTAATATATATAAACCTCCGAACGATACATGGCCATCTCCACCTCTACCTTGCTACGAACACCCAGCGGTATATGTGGGAGATTTTAACAGCCACCACGACACGTGGGGATATGATCACACAGATCAGAACGGTGATGTCATCGCCGAGTGGGCACAGCTGAACGCAATCGACCTATTATACTGTGCGAAGGATAAGGGTACTTTCCGATCCGCACGTTGGAGACGGGACTATACTCCAGACCTCAGCTTTGTTACAAGCCCAAATACGAATGTTAATGATAAGGCCACACGCATCATACTGGATGACTTTCCCCACTCACAACACCGACCTGTCGTGGTGAAATATGGTATCCGCATACCACTGGCAACCACAGTCCCTCTGCCAAGATGGAACTTTAGAAAAGCCAACTGGGAAACATTTTCAAAAGATTTGGATAATATCATACAACATATTCCTTGCCGAATTGATTGTTACAATAGGTTCGTGGGAGCAATAATATCAACAGCAAAAAAGCACATCCCTCGGGGTTTCCGTAGAGAGTATATACCAGCCTGGAACTCACAATGTGAAGAATTGTACAAGAAATACGAAGAAACACACGATGCAAGCACTGCGGGAGAACTACTACGGGCATTAAACCACAGCCGCCGGGACAGATGGAATGAAACTGTTAAGGACATGGACTTCCGACATTCAAGTCGTAAGGCCTGGTGCATCTTGCGAAAACTGGGAGCCGCCCCACCTAAACTCCCAAGTGCGCTATCCACCACACCTGTAACTCCAGGTGATATAGTTAGACGCATGGTGTCTGTTTCACGGATCTCAGTCAGCAAAGAACGCAAAAAAGAGGTCAACCACGAGCTACGGAAAACCAAAGCAAAACTCCCAGAAAACTCTTACTTCTCCGAAAATTTCTCCCTGGATGAAATGAACCTAGCTTTGGGGAATATTAAATGCGGGAAAGCGGCGGGTTTGGATGAAATATATCCCGAATTTATCAAGAACATGGGCCTACGTGCGAAACAGTGGCTGCTACAACTTATGAATGGAACAATGACAATGGGACAATTACCAAAAATTTGGAAGCACTCAAAGGTAGTGGCCATCCTAAAACCAGGCAATGACGGAACTAACCCTAATCACTATCGACCAATATCTTTACTGTGTGTCCCATATAAAGTGTTAGAAAGGCTCATACTACAACGCATTGCCTCCTCAATAGACGCAGTAGTTCCCATTGAGCAAGCGGGATTCCGAGCCGGAAGGGATTGCTGTGAACAAGTACTTGCTCTGACCAGCACTATAGAAGCTGGATTTCAAAAAGGAAAAAAATTCTCGGCAGCTTTTGTTGACCTGTCAGCAGCCTACGATACTGTGTGGCGTCAGGGCCTACTCTTGAAGCTCGCTAGAGTGATACCATGCCGCAAAATTCTACATTTACTAGACTCCATGTTATCATGTAGATATATAAGAGTATCATTGGAGGGAAAGATGAGCAACAGCAAAGTTCTAAACAACGGGTTACCACAGGGATCAGTCCTGGCTCCTGTCCTATTCAACCTATACGTGCATGATATACCTAAGACGGAATCAACTATGTTCCAATATGCGGATGACATTGCCCTCTTGGCTGGAAGTAGAGATTTAGATGCAGGTGCCCAAGTGTTGGAGCGGGACCTGCAAATGTTATCAGCCTACTTTAAAAACTGGAGACTGAAACCCAATCCAACAAAAACACAAATTTCAACATTCCACCTGAATAATAAGCAGTGCAATTCTAAAATCACTGTGCACTTTGAGGGCATCCAACTGCATCAGACTGAGCACCCAAAGTACCTTGGTGTTACACTTGATCGTACACTTAACTTCAAAAAACAAGTTGACTCACTATGCGCGAAACTCAAATCAAGAAACAATGTCATTCAAAAACTGGCGGGGTCTGGATGGGGCGCATGTGCTGACACACTACGAACAGCGGGACTATCACTTGTCTACTCTACTGCTGAATACTGTGCGCCTGTGTGGGGCGGCAGTGCTCATACCAAAAGGGTGGACACTCAACTTAATACCACCATGAGAACCGTAGCCGGTGTGTTGAAACCCACACAATGTCAATGGCTACCAGTACTAGCCAACATTGCTCCTCCCAACATCCGAAGAGCAGCATCTACATTCAGAGAATGGGAAAGGACAAAGAACAACATCTCCCTTCTGAACTTGACCCTGAGGGATATTCCAGCTACCAGACTGAAATCGAGAAAACCCTTCTGGACCAGAGCCCAAGCTCTGGAGAACAGTAGTTTTACAGTCGAACAAGCCTGGGCCGAGGAATGGCGAAGTGGACAAATAAAAAACAAGCACCTCATCATGGACCCATCAAAAAGGGTTGCCGGTTTTGACTTAGAGCGCAAAGAGTGGGCAACACTGAACCGGATTAGGACAGGTTGCAGCAGAAGTGCAGCTGAGCACCACAAATGGGATTACATAAGTGACCCTAGTTGTGAGTGTGGCGATCTGGTCCAAACCATAGATCACATTGTAACGATGTGTCCATCTCACCGATTCGATGGAGTGATGGAGGATTTAAATAACTTGACGACCGAAGCCAGAATATGGCTTAGGGAACTTAGTGTAATCTTGTGAGCGCCTGACTCACCATACGAATATATGTATATATATAGGCTTACAAAACTTTTTACTCAGAATTTTGAATTTTTTTTAGTCAGGAGTTATCAATTTTTGATTTTTTTCTTTATTTTTCCATATATCTCAAAAACCATAAAAGCTAGAACGCTGTAAATTGGTATGAATATTGAAAAATACAAAATCTCATTTGTGTTTTTTTTTAAAAAATTCAGATTTTTCAATTTTTTTTACTAAGTAAAAAAAATATTATTAATTTACATGTTTTCATATTCTGGTTAGGATAAACAGACTGACCTCTATAATGTCCTATCCAGACATACATTCCTACATGTTTTATATAGTAAACAAAATATCTTACAATATTTATTAATTTACATATGTTTAAGTGTTTATATTTTGGTACGTATTCTTCAATTATACATACTATCGCCATCGACAGTTGGATATTATGTGTAACATGCAACTAGTAATTACATTTAATTAAAACTAGTAATTAAATTATATTAAAAATTGTTTAAAAATTGTCTGTTATAATTAATCTAAGCACTATGTATGGAAAAAATAAGCGCAAGGAAAATAACTGGGGGGCATGTCTGGTCAACAGGCGGAATCAAAACCATCCATGTATACCCATATTATGGATATAATTATCTTATGGAGTTCTATAACATTTCAAGATATTATTGAACTCCATAAGATAATTATATCCATGATATGGGTAAGCATGGAAGGTTTTGATTCCGCTGGTTGATCAGACTTTCCCCCCAGGAATGCTTACCATTATTTCAGAAATTTGTTGTGATAACTACCTTATAGTCGAATGTGATTTAATATTGTATAAACAAAATGATAATATACGATGCATCAGTTATAGAGCAAGTAATGGTGATTGAAAAAGAAAAAGATTCTTGATGTAATGTTTGAAAATTGCATACAAAGGAACATGATTTGTTTAATACCAGCACATGACATGAGTATACATGATATTATGTGTCCTTATAATCAGTGGCGGCTGGTGACCTTAAATCTTAGAAGGGCTCAAAATTATAATTTTACCTAAAAGAGAAGTTAACTTACAACAGGAATCAGGAAGCAGATATATGACACAATATTTTTTTCGTATATTAAAATTATCGGCGTTTTCCATAGTTATTTTGTTTATCTGAAATTAAAACCTGAACCTGATCATTTATGCTGTATTTGCTTGGGTTTTTAATAACGTTTGTAATAAAATACATCGATAAATTATAAAATAATTTGTGGCAGCCAATGAATTTTGATCATACAAATTTGAAAAAAAAAATGGGCAATAGCCGCAAGAATGCTCCATGATTTTACACATTTTATGTCTAATATCATTTTTGTTCTTTTTTGCAATATTATGGTATCAATTAATTAAATAATAATACAAATATATTTGGGAATCTTGCTTGCTTTACAAAGCAGGTAGATTTATATTTGGGAATCTTGCTTGCTTTACAAAGCAGGTAGATTTATATTTGGGAATCTTGCTTGCTTTACAAAGCAGGTAGATTTATATTTGGGAATCTTGCTTGCTTTACAAAGCAGGTAGATTTAAATACTTTAGCTAAATATACTACAGGCGTAAGATGGCAAATGTTAATTAGAAAAATAATGTGTTCTCAAGATTTAATTACATACATATTTTTTTTATAATCTTTTGAACAAAATTTTTGGGAGAGCTGAGCCCGAGAGCCCTTTAGGAAGAGCCGCCACTGCTTATGATACAATACATTGTATTATAAGGATACGCTAAAGACAGATGTTTTCATAGAACGAAACGACCTACATTTCAGCCCCTCTTCAACATTCTTTTAAGAGGTGCTTTATTAGTATGAAATACAAGACGCGAACGAACATGTAACATGGAATTTCAAGACATTTTCTCAATTAAATTTCAAATGGATCTTAGAGGAAGTGGAGAATTAAAAAAGATTACCTCTGAGTACGTGAACTGCAACAGTTGTCGCTGAGACATCTTCCAGGGCGCAGGTGTAATTCCCAGAATCCTTTTTGGAAGCATTCGCTATGTAAAGTCTTGAAAGAGCGCCGCTGTTCTGAATTTCCGTCTTCACACTGAAAACAAACAAACATTGTTTTAATTTAATTCTTCAAATTTTTCGTGACAAACATTGTAGAAGTTCATTTTTATAAAAAAAAGTCAGTGACTTCTTAATTCAGTATAAAGAAGTTACCGATGATGAGAGAAATCTCGAAAACGCTATAACTTACGAAATTAAATGTTAAAAGTAGGTAAACAAATTTGTTTAATTTATTTTTATTTAATTTAATTAAATATTGATTTATGGTCGTCGAAATTACTACGCTTTTTGATGATTTTCGATTCCCGGTGGAGGTGCAGGTTTTCATAGTTTTTTTCATTTTGGATTTGTGAGACGTCATACATATATCATAAGTTTTCAGAATGTGGTTACTTTTTATTGGGTGCGTATTAAATTCATATTAAATATTTGACATAGTACCAGTTATGTCATAGAGCTATACAAAATAAACGACATGCAGTGATGTTGAAAATAAATTGCCAGACTACTTGGCTAAATTGATTAGGTATCTGACTGCTGATCCAAAGGTTCCGGGTTCGATCTCTGGTGGAGACATGGCTTTTAATTGTGTTTTAGTGTGGGTCTGTGCGACGATTAAAATTGTAAGTATCCAGAATGTGGCAACTTGTTATTGGGTGCGTGTTAAATTGTTATTTGACATAGTATCTGTTGGTTGCTGAAGAAGTAATGAGTAAAAATAAAAATAAGTAGGTACAAAGAACCAAATTGAAGCATTTAAAATGTGGCTTTATCGCAGGATGTTACGAATCCCATGGCTCGATATGGACACCAATACTGAAGTGATGTAAAGAGTTGGCGTGAGAATAGAATATTTGTTTAATATAAAAATGAGGAAGATGGTATACTTGGTACACATATTCCGTAACAATAAATACGATCTACTGCGCCTCATCACAAAGGGAAATATTTGGTGTAATCGCGGGGTGGGTAGGAAGTAGATGTCTTAGCTAAGAAACATAAAGGAACGGACCGGAATCCACAGAGTGGAGGAGCTATCCCGGTTAGCTCAAGACAGAGAGATGGCTATGCCAAAGCAGTAGCCGACGTCGAAGGTATCTGACATGGCACAGAAAGAAACAACAAATTTATGCATAGGATAAGGACAGGAATTCACAGAAAATATAAGAAGCGATATTTAGCTTTTTATTAAGTCCATGTTGAACTCTAATGGATTTATAATGTCAAATTATTAATTTTGGTTCAACAAAGATTTATTTCATTTTACAGGATAACATAATAAAATAAATAAAATAACGAACACTTCCTTGCACCCTGCGCGAGTGGCGAATTTATTGCCGTATGGCAATTTCTTCCAACTAACCAGTGTTTCCAGCCCAGAGAAGCAATATTTGCGTGAGAAATGAATTTAAATAAATTTCTCCTCTGCTGGGAATCAAACGATGATAACGTCCTTATTTGATTTTATATGATGAGTTGATGTGATAAGATCAGAATAAACGATCGCCCTTTTAATCTTTGCGGAACCGAAATTAGTGATTTGATTGTAAAAAAAAAAACAAAAATAAGATTATAATTAATATCGAATAATATTGTAATAATATCGATTTTTTGTTCAACATTTACTGTGTTAAGCACTTAATAAAATAATTATCTTGTAATTTTTATCGAAGAAATTGAATTCATTGAATCTATTTACATTTGCTTGCGTTTAAACAATGTCTACTAAGAGAACGTCAAATTGAGATTCACGGAATATATCCGTTGAAAATACAAGTAGAATATTTAATATTATCCACTGATTGGGTAAAGTAGAAATATTTATTATAATTAATAAATTAAATAACAAGTAATTAGGTACCAACAGAATATTTTTCCCTAAATCATATTGAAGCCGTTCTAACAATACAAAATAATCGTTTAATTATTTCAGCGAAATTCATTACCAATCTCAGGGGTATAATATATTAATCATACTAGAGTACATTAAACCTTTATAGCAAATTTTACTTCGCAATATAAGTCTGTAACAGAAGTTTTAAAACTTTTTATATCAAATGAATGAGATTTATTGTGTTTTACAGATTGTACATTCGAAACAACTCCAATCCGTGAAGATACATTACGTAAATAAATAGTCTCTGTTTCATAAATTTTCAATTTAAGTTTCCGTTTACATTTTTTTATCAAAGTAGCTTGAAAACTCTTCAAAAGAGATAAGAAAATAAACGAAAAATGCTAAACAGTTTATTGTATTGAATTGTGGATAGCAAGAAGGCAAAGAGCTGATGAAAAATCTTTAACTGATTGATTTAATTCCAGTTAAAAAAGTTCAATTCTTAGTAATTTTTAATTAAATAGATGAATAAAAACAAAATAAGATAATTAAGAACCATCTAAGTTAAAAAATCTTAGATATAAATCTCTTAAGCCATATTCAGCTATAAAAAAATATTATGCATAATGTAAGTGTCTCTACAGAAATATTCAAATAATTTACAAACTATGTTTCTATGGGTTAAAACTTCAGTACCTAGATAAATTTTAAAGTATTTTCTGAAATTTGTGCAGAAAACTTTGCAGATCTTGCTTGTACATTTTATCGAGAAAAGAAAAAAAAACAACTAAAACACATTTGACGAATTGCTGAGAATATACCTAATTGTCATAATCCCTTATTTATGTATTAAATGAAACACCAACAGAACATAGGAATATACACATAACATATACCAGCAGTCTGCTGTCTTTTTGTTAAATTTGTGTAGTTTTTTAGTTTTAATTATTATTATTATTATAACTTGTGAAATAGATAAATAAATAGAATAATATCTATCGAAATCCAAGATTTGAGTCTTGTTAATATGGACCATGATATACGATTACGAATATGAAGGAAAGAATAAAAAAGTAGCAGACTACTAATTTTCTGCGAGGCATCGACTTATAAAAGTTCTTTCGATCCTTTCTAATATTATCGTTTTAGGATGTCCCGCAAGAGCCGGGCAATCGAATATACATAAGGCAAAATAACGTTTCACATGGTTAAGCAATGAGGCTCAATACCCGCTATAAATTTTGCTTTTTAGGTGAGACGAGATTAGTGTGCGGGTAAACACTCATGTATTTCATACAACTGTCGCTGGTTATCCCTTATTGTGGAATATGCCATGATGGTATGAATGAAAGAACAACTACTTATATTTAAAAATAGGTGAAATGAAGAGAAATATATACAGATCATGTGTTGAACACTTATGTACTTTAAAACACCTTATCGTATCTTCTGTATCAAAAACAATTCTTCTTTTCATAATAAGTATTTATATATTCTTTTGTTTTGTTTGCCCGCAGACTTCGTTGTCGAAGACTGTATATCCCTTTCTCTCAGAGGTAAACACTCATATCTCATAATGTTCAAAGAATCATACTATAGCGAGTATCTTACGGCGGGCGTTCCACAGGGATTCGTATTTGGTCCGATTTTCTTTATATTATTAATACATCATAGCATTGTTTAATTTCATCTCTGTTACATCCAACAGTCTCAAGATTTATATGGTATATGTGGGATTAAGGGATATGGAATCTTGCTTTTCTTGTATTTCCCAAATAACAGAATGCAAAGAAAAAAAATAATGATTTAACACATGTATGATTTATGACATTTGCGCGGGATATCACGGTTGTAATGTGTTTGTTATTTTTTCACGAATGAGGATATTTTATTTTATTTTCCCATTTGAGATACATGTCTGTGTCTGTTCTTCTTTTCGAGACGACATTTTATAGCGATATTTCATAGAAAAATAACGGCTGTGAATATATTTTCGTTTTGTTCTGGGCAAATATAAAATGATACTCGAAACTAATGTTTATTTTACCTGCTTTATTAGAGTGAAAGTGGCAATCAAATTGTAAAATAACTATTTCTTTTTATCAACCAGTGTTTTCAGCCTAGAAAAACAAGTATTTCTACCCTGATTGGGAATTAAATCCAAACGCCGGCACAGAAATTAATCGACTTCTCTATATAAACCATAGATGTATATAATGTATAGAATTGCAATTGGGTATCAAATACATGTAACTCAATTAGTGGTCACCACTAGATATATGTCACGCTAAGCGTTTAATTTGTGACAGTCTGACGAATTCCTACTCGTCTTCCATGGTAGTACCTGGCGGTTTCAAATTAATAATTTGTATGTGATTGTTGATTGATTGATAAATACTGAAAATCTAGACCCTGACAGTGAAATAAAATGCAGAATAGAAGCGGCACGATCGTCATTTTGCAAAATGATAAATCTTCTCCTCGACGACAGTATAAACATAAAGCAGACACAAAGAATGGTCAAGTGTTATATGTGGTCAGTGCTGCTTTATGGGGTGGAGGAGTGGACTCTCAATCTAGACCCTGACAGTGAAATAAAATGCAGAATAGAAGCAGCACGATCGTCATTTTGCAAAATGATAAATCTTTTCCTCGACGACAGTATAAACATAAAGCAGACACAAAGAATGGACAGGTGTTATATGTGGTCAGTGCTGCTTTATGGGGTGGAGGCATGGGCTCTCAAAGTTAATATTATAAGAAAGAGGGAATGAGAAAGAGAGGGGATCTCATAGAAACCTTCAAAATACCAAACCAACACTATTGAAGCTGATGTTCTACCTCAACCAAAATACTAATTTAATATGTCATAGTTTGAAGCTAGACAAACACAGTTTCAGGCAGAATCCCTGGAAGCATTTCTTGTCCAATAGAGTTGTGGATGCGTGGAACAGTTTGCCACAGGAACTTGTTGTTGCATAAAGTGTGAATGTGTTCAAAAATAGACTTGACAGACTGAACAAGTGAATACTGTTGTGAGATCAGACATATCAGCATAGCTGCCTGTCTGATAACATTTAATAATAATAATAATAAACTGCCTTGAAGCATTTAAAATGTGGATCCACCGCAGAATGCTGAGAATATCAAGGACTGACATGGTCAGTAGCTCTAATAGCCAACACCAACAGACAATTATTCACCAATGTTAATCTCTGTAAAGTATCGTACATCAGCCATAACATGTGAAAAATATAACATCCTTCAGCTTGTCACGAAGGGGAAGCTCGACGGTCGTAGAGGGGTAGGGAAAAAGCAGCATTACTGGCTTCGAAATATCCGGGAATGGACCGGTATGAGATCTGTAGATAAGCTGTTTCGCACTGCCCAGGACAGGTAGGCTTTCTCTTTGGTGGTTGTCAACGGCGGAGTGACCTGACATGACACGAGAAGAAGAAGAAGATGGGATTGCATCTCTACATCACATCTCAATAATCTTAACATCATTTGTTTTGTCTTTACTCACGTCCATGTATCGTCCCTTGAACGGTCTACGATCATTCGGACTATTTATATTCTCATCCTTTAAAATTATGTTTAAAAAAAATTATATGTTCGTGCCAGATTTTTTGTAGAGGTTTTTCTATGATTCTTGATTCTCACAATATATCTTTTGATATTAAATTCCCGTCTTATATCATTATTATTTTTTAATCATTTATGTAAACTGTGAATAATATAGGTCTCAAGAAACTGACTTGAGGAACTCCAAATTTCAATGTATATATAAATAAATTTAAAAATCAAGTTGCTCATGCTCAACTATACGCTATAAATGTGATAGTGGAATACACGATAAAGCGATTAATTAATTTTCTTCTAAAGATACCGATAATTAATTAGATTACTATAGTTTAGCCTTAAAAAGATATTTATGAAAAGTTCATTACATTCATTAGCAGCTGAACCTCTTCAATTATGAGGATAATTAAAAACTTTGGACGTGATTGGTTTTAAAAATCACAAATCTCGACATCTTTAGAAACTGTGAATCCATTTTGCTCTCACCGATCAATACGGAGACAAATTGAAAAGTTTTAATTTCATCGATATAGAAAACAACATTCAGAAATCAGATCAATCGTATACTAACTTAATGGAAAAATTGTATTATTTTTATATTCAATTTGGAAAACTAACGGTAACGTATGTTTTGTAAATACCTTTATTAATTTTTATATCACAGAAGTTCGTATGTTGTGAGGCACCGGTTTAGAATAGTACTTTCATTCGTTTCTATTATTCTTTTAGGTGTCCCATAAGAGTCGGGAAATCGAAAATACACGAGACAAAATATTATCTCACTTAGTTCAGCAATGAGGTTCACCATCCATTTTGAATGTTGCCTCTTTATGTCTGACGAGGCTGTGTGTCATGTTTCCTTTTTTAAGGTAATGCACAACCGCACACATGTCGCTGGTTACTTCTCATAGTGGGTAGGACTATGCCGAGATGGTATGTTAGTCTGTTTCTTTTGGAATTATACGACGATATCTTTCAAAAAATATCTTCAATGGTCATGCTTATCTTCTATTTGTCGGTTACTAATTTTTACCCTAGAAGATTGTGTCGTTGAACGTTCAGTTATGGAAAGAAAATAAATAACATGAAAGATATGTAACATGATGTGTGACAAAACAGAGTATAAAAAAAAGATGAAGAGGATATTTAAACTCCACTGATGCTCGAAAGACACGACGAAACTGATACGAATATCGACACTAGTGTCGATAGCGTCTATATTTAAGCAATAGCAGAAAGTATCAGTATCGATGGCGTCCACATTTAAGCAATAGCAAAAAGCATTAGTGTCGATGGCGTTCACTTTTAAAAAATAGCAATAGCAGAAAGCATAAGTGTCTATGGCACCCACATTTGAGTAATAGGTAATAGCAGAAAACATTAGTTGTCGATGGCGTTCACATTTAAGGAATAGAAATAGCATAGAGGATTTTTTTTGTGTCGACATTGATTTATAAGGGTAGTTTCCCAGTCAGCTCAAGTTTATTGGACACCGTAAACATCCTGCAGCGATAGAGAAACGGAGTGATACCAAAACTTCAACTTCAACACGGTGTCGCGAGGGTCTACACACGTGAACATTAGATGTATACAATTGAGTGTCTAGTGTCGCTTTGTATCCCGACCATTAAAAACAGGGCTAGAAATCAGCCAAAAAAGGGAAATATAAAATATTATTATATCGGAATTTCATTCATACCTACCTCAAATCTCAATCCTCTGATCTTTAGCTAATTACAAAATTTAAAAGTCTTTTCGTTTACACAGTGTTATTAAGCAATATAAATTTGGTTTTTCAATTTATCGCAAATTTAAATTGTAAATTACAAATTTGAGTTAGGACTTTTGTCTGATGTTAATTTGATTCATTAACAGCGGAGAGAAATTAATGCATGATCAATATAGATTTAACCAAAAACGAATCGCAAAAGGTCATAATATTTACCTCATAACGAAGCCAAATTAGAGTTTATTCAAGATTTTTTACGCTTTGATGTAAATTTAGACCAAATTACTTAAAGCATTGCAAATAGCTATCACTGGAATTGAAATGTTTCCGCGTTATTTTACAGGTTTTTGAAGTCCATTAATTGAAATAGAAGAAATAAATCTACGAATATATTTATTAAAAAAGTATGATAAACTTACCCTAAAGGTTTGTTTATTTTTAAATGATTCACTGTCATTTCATGGAACAATTGATAATATATAGAATCATATAGAGTTTTAGATTTTTCTGTAAATGTCTATTCATATTGGAAAGCCATTGTTGCTTCTCCGACAAAACACCACCGTCCATATGTCATTTATTGATAAAATTAAATCTAATTACAGTGTTGCGGCTTGGTAATCCTTCAATTCTCATACCTTCCCGACATTCCTATATTTTTGCCCTAGCAACATCCATGAATCCAAAACCTACCTTATTACCCCGTTGCAACAATAAGACCACGCACAAATCGACACATAAATTCAACCCAGCCAGTATGCAGCGACTAGCCGACGGTAACGTTAATGACAGCCGCCAGTAGTAAAACCCGTAAATGCGCCGTACGGCCGTAATGAGTGTTTTTTTGAACATTAATTTAACAGTGATATACTTGTGGGATCAACGGAGAGTGCAGTAAAACGGGGTAAGTCCTTTGTATCTTTCCTTGATTTACCAATTGCCATAGTTGTGATTTTGCTTCTCCATGAAATCAAAGTGTCAGAGCTGCATTTCATCGTTTCGAAACCGGAGATCGTTAAATCCTCCATTTCGCCGCCGAAGATCACGCCAGGCATTAAAATCATCAATTCTTTTCTGTGTGGGCTTTAAGCCTACACATACAGTGATATGTAATGGTTTAACCATTACACATTACTGTCTAATTATCAACTATTAAATACATTTGAAACTGGCCGCAAGCTCCATACTATAAGAGTCATCTCGCCAAAGTGCGTTTAGCTGTATATTCGTCGTCATCAGCACATTTCAAAAGAGCATTATGATTAAAATTAAAAAAAAATTCAACCGTTCAATTGTTTTTATTTATTTTGATTATTTTATAAATATCAAACAAGACTGATAATTCTCAGTTTCTTTTTTACTAATATATTAATTGATATTATATCCAAGAAGTTTTTCCAGTTCTACGCTATTCACACAATCTTTTCTCATAGGCAGTTTTTGGTACTGGGCCTGCAATAAGGGTTTTTAGAGTAATGTTATTCACGTGCTCGTTCCGTGGTTACAAAAAGGACTGTAATCACTTTACACAAAGAACACGGGAGGTGGTGAAAAAATAGTGGCATTCAACAAAGTTTTTAAAGTTTTGTATGAAAAAAAATCAGCATTTTCATGAGATGAGTTTGTTAAATTATTTTTTTGTTAAATATTTTACTATGAAAACTTGATAATTCTTCAATGGCATTTTACGAAAGTGATGCGCCTTATTACCAATTTGAAAATAAAAATATTAAATTTAAAGATTCTTGAGCTTGGGGTCATATTGAAATATTTGACAGTTGAAAAAATTGAGAAGCACTGATCAGATATCCTTCTAAATCTAATGAGGTCTAAGCGAGTGTTAGATAAACAAATTTGAAAATTCGTACCAAAGGTACAATCTCGTACCTTTGGCTAAAGAAGTATGTTTCTATAAGTCGAAACACGATCATATTTGTTGAGAATGTAATTTATGAATGTTGTTTAAGCAGTCTAAAAGTTTCATTTTTTTTAAAAATTTTTTTTATTTTATTTGAAAAAATGGGCAACGTAAAATAATATTTTTTTAAACAAATATAATAAATAAGAATAGCAACATAAGTAATTGTAACTTAATCAGCCCACCTTTGATTTCATGGTGCATTGTACTCACTACTGGTAATAAAAAAATATTATTCCTGTCTAACGTGGCTCCTGAAAAGAGTCCTGGACATACAGAATATGTCCACGGACCTGATCTTTTCCAAATTATTATACGTGGTAAGGCATCGGTACAATGGCGAATTTTGAGCGGCATTAGTGTTTTTTTTGTCTAAAAAGAACGTTGAGGTGTGTCTTGTTCGTCTGTTTGGTATGTTGAAGTTAATAATTTTCAGAAGGTCTGTACAGTCAATATTGAAGTTTATTATGTCATAAAGGTACATTAAGTCTGAGGTCCTTCGTCTTGTCTGTAAAGTCTGCAATTCATGTTTGTAGTTATTACCAAATTTGTACTTCATATGTTTCAAAAATATTTGTTGTATTCGTTCTATACTGTTAATGTAAATATTATATTGTGGATTCCAGATGACTGATGCATGTTCCAATTGACTTCTAACAATTGTGTTATATAGTAAGATAAATGTTTTCACTTGTGTGAATGGTTTGCATACTCTCATCAGGAATCCCAACATAGATCAAGATAAATTCACAACGATATTAGTTCACAAAAGTTTTTTTTTATGTTTCCAACAAATACAAGTACAAAACAATAATAAAGGTATAATGGTTTGGGTGCCTTTGAATGTATATTCAAAATATACATACATACATACCATCACGCCATGTCCCCTGCGGGGTAGGCAGAGAGAACCGAACGCCACATATTTCTATCCTGGCACGCATCCCTCGCCTCATCCACATTCATGCATCGTCTCATACATGTTCGTCTATTGCTCACACTTCTAACATTTCCGTCTTTAAAAATTTTGTTCACATGGTCGTACCATCCCTTTCTTGGGCGTCCCCGACCTCTCATTCCATTCCTTTCCGCTCTGTATATTTTCTTCGTCAGGCGCTCCTCATTCATTCTCCCCATGTGACCAAACCATCTCAATGTGTTTACTTTCATTCTAGTAATGACATCTTTCTTCATCTTAAATTCTTTTTTTATATCCTCGTTTCTTACCCGGTCATACATCGTTCTATTACAAATCCTTCTTAACGATCTCATTTCAACTGCATTTATTCTACTTTCATGCGTCTTCTGCCATGTCCAGGTTTCACTTGCATACGTCAAGGTTGGCACTACGATGGCGTATTCAAAACAATACGAGTTTATCAATATTGTTTATGCTGATAATGAAGGAAAATTCTTAATAATATCAATAAATAAACGTAGTATACACAGCTTAAAAAAATGCAAATAATAAAAAATTATCAATATTGTTTAAATTATTAATTTATTGTTTTCTTCTTTTTTTTTTCTTAGTTTGGTTTTTGTTTAATTTCATTCTTAATTGTTATTGTTTTTCATTTTCAGATAGATACACACATCCTCCCTCTACACAAGCTTTAGCTTTAAGAGGGAGGTGATATTGTAAATTAATTAATGTATATAAACTATGTATTACTGTATATTATGTATTTGATGTTTTTGAATAAAGAAAAATAAATAAATAAGTAAAATCAAAACAATATTAATATATTGACATTGTGCCTATACACAGCCTGAAAAATTCAAAGCAATAGTAGAATGTATCAATATAGTTTAAGCTGCCTATACATACACCACTTTAAATGGGGTGAATTGCCACATAAAGCAAGCTGCCAATAAAGATAAAATCAAAACAATATTAATAAATTAACATTGTGCCTATACACAGCCTAAAAAATTCAAAACAAAAATAAAATGAATTTCGGTCAATTGATAAATAAACGTTATATACACGGTTTACACGGAAGAAGAAGAAGAAGAAGAAAAACAATAAATAAAAATATCGATATTGTTTAAACTGCTATCAAACTAGGATCAAGGTGGATGGCGAACTATCTCAAGAAATTCGTACGATGACGGGAATCAGACAAGGAGACAGTCTCAGCCCATTTCTGTTTAATTTAATAATGGACAAAATAATAGAACAAGTTACGTCTCTAGATCTCGGGTATAAAATGGGTGGATAAAGTCATCAACGTGATATGCTATGCTGACGATGCGACGATACTAGCAGAAAGTGAAAACGATCTACAAAGGATGTTATACAAGTTCCATCTTGCAGCTAAGAGATTTAATATGACAATATCGGTCGATAAAACTAAATGTCTCACAATATCAAGACAGCCTCTGAGATCTCTATAAAGAAGTCAAAGAACAGACTAATAAAGCTGCAGTTATCTCCGGATACATGAGGGACACTGTTTGGGCCAATAAACATATGCTAGTTGAGAGTAAGGTACGAATATATAAAACCTGTATCAGACCCATAATGACTTATGGAGTTGAAGCAAGGGCAGACACGGTGAGAACAAAACAGCTACTCAGAACAACAGAGATGAAAACAATAAGACCAATCTTGGGCAGAACCCTCAGAGACAGAATACCAAACGAGGAGATCCGCAGAACCTGCAATGTGTAGGATATTGTTAGGTGGAGCAGACAAAGAAGACGACACTGGAGAGATCATATTAGAAGGATGAATCCAGAAAGGCTGCTAAAGATCGTAATGCGCGAAATACCAGAGGGACGCTGACCACCGGGAAGACCATCAAAGAGATGGAGGGAGAGCTGGACCTGTAAAACAGATCATAGATCTAAAAAAAAGAGGAAGAAGAAGAAGTTTAAACTGCCTATACATCTATGTATAGTAAATTTAAAACAATATTAATAAATAATTCTTGTATTTAGGGCTGTGTTCACATTCAACGCTCGACGTCGGGCGTCGAATGTTCCTGAATTTGCAGATTATGGCGTTTTTCACACCAATCTTATCTGAACGCTTTCGAGCGGCGTTTCAATCGGAGCGCTGCATCGAGTGTTTTAAATGTCTAATGTCATTTATCATACATGTCTCTTTTTAGGTTATATTTTCATTGAAAGACAACAATTGGGCAGTGTTGGAAATAATAATATTTCTCACCTTTTATTGGATATTGTTGAATGATATTTTTATAAATTAACCTCTTTGTGAATGTACATATATTGTCATCATAAATAATGTCAACTGATAGTATTAGATACCACAGAAACAAATAGAAGTCATCATTCACCCGAGAACTTTACCGAGCGTTTGGTGCGTACACACGACGTTCAATCTGAACGTCACATAGGCCCAAATTATAGAATAATTCTCAAGACCGTTCTCCAAATGTGTCATCTCAAGACCATCTTGAGATCATGCTCGAAAATCTGTATTAAAAGTAAAATACGTACGCCGTCTCATTCGAGAAAGCGTACTCGAAAAAAATGTGCATGCAGCTCTATAAATAAGTACTTTTTCTCTTGAATGGCAATAATTTCAGCGTTGTTATGTTGGTAGCAATAAGTTGGAATATCTATTTATAGATATTTTGACAATTCGTTGTCTTGGTAATCTTCGAAAGTGTAGAGAAATGTATGCATCATAATATTACGATACGTGATTAAATAGTGAAAATATCGACCATTTTATTCGAAAGAGGAAATGAAATACTAGTCTTCTTCGTTTATCTATCATATTATGGGAATATGTGTACCTACAGTGAATAGATCCAGGAAAGGCAGCCATTTCAAAATATGATACAACATGCATAAAATAACAACATGATAGTTCCTGGATGTACCGGAGATTTTATGAAATCTTACAAAATTTAATTCACATGATTAGTTTATGAATGGTTGTACGTTAATTACTCCCAGAAGGTTCTAAATAAGATTCTCGATCCATTTTGATCCATTATAGTACCGCTAACAATGTAAACGCCAAAATAGTAATAATGCGAAATTCGTCCGTGTCTATATGCGTCTCTTTTTCGTGTAAAGCGCTGTCTCCTTTTCTTTCGTTGAGACCGTTCTCAAGACAGCGGGATAGCTGTCTCGAAGCAATTTCAACTCTTCTACATATACATTTGGAGACCGGTCTTGAGATCAAGCTCAGTGACTTTTGTTTCTTTAATACCATTTTGGTTGAGAACGTGTTCTCAAGACCAGTCTCAAGCTGGAGAACGAATATATAATTCGGGCCTAGTGTCTTTCGAGCGTTTGTTTTCGGTCATTATTAACGACTGGGAGCGTTCACTAAGGGCCGATCTTATAAACGAAAGACCAAATATTCGTAAGTATGTTTACGATTTACTAACGGATGGATGTTCCTAAGTAGATATTACTATCGGCGGTATTATAAAACTATTTTAACTGTCCGTTTATTTGACAGTTACAGTCTAATTAGACTACAATGGATTTTCAATGGATTTGTAATGGACAATAATGGATTATAATGGATTGTAATGGATAAAGCGGTACTGTCATTGCAATATATAAACAGAGAGTGTTTAATTTTTTTGCGTACTTCAAACAATATAAAAAATTACAAAAATGGTGATAATCCTTTATTATTTAGCTAGTGCGCTGGATTGCATTAAAATGAAATTTAAAAAAACTTAATGCATATGTTGGTACTAGTTACAATTATTTATTGATTCATTTTTTTTAAATAAAATAAATTGAAATTCAGTGTCATCAATGTCATTTCGAAATAATAAAATATTTGGTCAAACACAAACTTGTAATCAAATTCGTTTTGGTTATTCAAAATCACTGTCGAACGACGATTTTTACTGAAAAAAAAGCAATTCAATATAAAAATCCAAAAAATATAAAACAGTATGTTTCAAAATATTCGTAATATTAAAAATGTACCGCAATATAAAATAAAACAAGTGTGGTAAAACTCAATCCTTCCATAACTTATCGTTAACGAACGCTTAATCGGTGGTCCGACCGTCAGTAAAGGCTATCGGTAAAATTTTACTAAAATTTAACTAACGGATTGTTATAAGACGAAATATAGAGCATTTGTATCAAATTTCGGTTTGTTAGGTCTGAAATCTAACTAACGGACGTTTATAAGATCGGCCCTAAGTGCGCTCGGCGTTCGTTGTGAAATTCAAAACAATAATAACAATTTATCAATATTGTCTAAGCTGCCTATAAATAGGGTGAATTGCCAAATAAAGAAAGCTGCCAATAAAGATAAATTCAAAACAATAATAACCCTTGTTCAACAGGTCCATTTTAAGTATTGGAAGATATCAAATTTATTATTTTTTTCTTATTACACAAACACAAATATATTTATTTTGAACTTATTGTAGGGATACTTCGCCATAAAATTTTGCACAGCTTTATTAGGCCCCTATTCGGGATTATTTTATACGCCCCATAAAAGGAAAGTGAAAGTCGTAAAAATTGGACAAATATTTATATGTCGTGTACGGTGGCCAGTAAAATATCACGGGAAAGTTTGTTGAGTAGTTTTTGTGCATTGTCCATGTAACCAAAAAGTATCCACAATCGAAGGAGAGGTCATTGAACGTCGTAAAATTCGATTTGGTACATATTACCAATTCAAATATTTCATTTTAAAACAATTAAAAAATACTTCTTACTTTTCTTTTGATAGACATTCTTCTTAATTCAGCCATCTCTCCGCTGGTGGATGGCTGGTGATAGACCTCTTCTAAGAACATCCACTCTTCTTTTTTATTGGCTTTTTTTGACAATTTAATCGTGCAGTGTGTTTATACTCTTGAATGGTCGACATAGTTTTTATTTACTAACAAAAGTATCCAGGTGTTAATCAAAAAGTAGTTTGGAGTCTTATACTATTCCTAAATCTTTAATATGATGAACTTTAATAAGTTAATTATTTAAAGAGTACCTACTGTGGGTATATGTGACGGGTACCTTTATTGGGATGTTATGAAAACTGCTGGTGTTCGTTATTGAAACTGGCTCGAGAGAATGCTAAATGAGAACTGAATCAGGTTTTGATTGGTATATATAGGCTACCCTGTATACCCCCACAGTACAATTAAAATAAACGATGACGAAAGAGACCTTATTACATTCACCACCATATTTTGTCTGCAACATTTCTGAGAGGTTGTTTAAATCGTGTTGAAGTTGTAAACCATTATCGAGTGATATTATTTTCAAGGACATTTTCATAAAATCAGCATAAGCAACGTAATTAGAGTTAGAAAAGTACCTAGAAATGTTGTGAATGTAAATATTAAAAAGTAAAGACCGCAAGTGCGATCCCTGGCGTACGCCAGAATGGATAAGAATATATTCTGACACAAAATCTCCGATAATGACTGATTCAAAACACGTTTTCAATATATTAAACAAACCATTTAAATTGATCACAATGAATCCCAACCAATTTCAGGTTCCAGGTATCTATTCTGCAATCTCGCACAGTAAATGTCGTATGCGACTATGTCGCCTAAAAAATGTCGAATGAAATGTCGTATGGTAGGCTTTTAGTCTATTCTTGAAATCATTCGACATTGAAATCGTTGAAATGTCACATGAAAGAATTAGGCAACATAGCATGTGGGATGCATTTGAAATATATTTTAAGCATTTATTGCATATTTTTTGCCGTTTTTTCTATGGTTGTCAAAACACCGCAAGACCGCAAGTGCGATCCCTGGCGTACGCCAGAAGGGATAAGAATATTTTCTAACTGATTCAAAACACGTTTTCAATATATCAAACGAACCATCTAAATTGATCACAATGAATCCCAACCAATTACAGCTTCTGAGACATAATCTTGTGATCGACTTTATTGAATGCCTTAAGGTAATCAGTGTAGATGGCATCCATCTGATACTCGTTCTCCATGATGCCTGTAATGTAATCCGTGAAAACAATCATGTTTGACAATACTGAGCGCTTTCTCAAGAATCCATGTTGCTGGTCTTGAATGTTTTTTTAAAATATGTGCATACACTTGATCATTTGTAATAAGATCATGTGAAAAGTTGAAGGTGTTACACTACGTACGAAATAGAAACGCACATAAATATAAATTGTTGCTTTCGTACCTTTGAAGTATTCAATTAACTCCATAAATAACACTAGTGGTACAGTGGTTTATTTGAACGAGTGACTTAGGACACTATAACAATAGAATGTTGTAATAAATAATAATTTATAGGTCAATATTATAAACACAAACGATACTATTATGATAATGATAATAATATGTAGTTGAATGGCTTAGTTGTACTACTGTCCTATGTCCGTTATGGTCATATCATTATTTACTTAATCTCACATTAACTGTCCGGTAATTTATACAGATAAATACATACGCTAATCTGTTGTTATTGATATTGTAAATTAGATTTAACAAACAGTACCATCACGCCATTTCCCTATTTGGGAGGAGGCAGAGTGAACCGAACGCCTGACTCAGCGAAATTCCTTGCTTTATTCATTTCCATGCATCGTCTCATTCACGCTCTTAATAATAATAATAACAATTAACACTTCCTTGCACCACTCTACAATTAACGATTTCATTGCCATATGGCAATTTCCTCCAACTACCTAATGTTTCCAGCCCAGAGTAGCAACATTAGCGTGAGAAATTAATTTGAATAAATTTCTCTTCTGCTGGGAATCGAACCCAGGACGCCCGCAGACAAACCAAACAGCAAACCAACTGTGCCGTGGCGGTCGTCGTATTATTCTTACTTCTAGCGTCTCCATCCTTCATCCTTAATTTGATCGTGCCAACTTTTCCTTGGCCGACATCTACTTTTCGTTTACCTTTTATGATCCTTGTATATTTTTTTAACACTTGTATCCCGCTCTAGTGACGGATCGTATATCTAATTATTAGCCTTGTATGTATACTTCCTCAGAGGTTCATCATATAATCGTAATTTTCAACAACTAACTCATTTTATTAGTTAATCTTGTTGCGCTAAACTGTACTCATGCCGGAAACTGCTTAAATACAAAGAAATGATAAATTATTTATGTATCTTTCAAACTAACGTTAAGATACCATATAACGCCAAATTAAGTGACTGAGAACATGATATATCAAAACCGCTTAATGCACTATGAAGTTACGTGTTAGTAAGGGTAACTATTGCGTGCGTTAAAAAGAGTATATACCTGCGTGATTTAAATTAGCGGAATCCTAAACTTTGTGTTTTTCTATGATTTCACAATCTACGATCGAAATTTCACAAATTCTACGATTAGGCGTTTGAGATGTGTATTGATGAGTATGTCAGTCAATCAGTAAGGACGGTTTATTAATAATAGTTGCATGTAACACATGAGATTCAAATTTTGTAAATCCATGTATGGAACATATATTATGCTGCGAAGCCTCTATGTAAGTTGGTGTTTTTTGACTTCAAAGTTGGAAAAACCGTGAAAAATATAGACCCTACATACATACAAATCTCGCGTATTCTGGCTTGATACATTGCCCCCAAGTCAAATTGAAAACGCTGTTCGTTTTCGCCAAGCGCTAATTTTTTTTGTATGGGATTTGACGTTTGTTGTTTGTTATTGTAGAAAAAATTTCTACAACAAACGTCAAATCCCATACAAAAAAAATTAGCGCTTGGCGAAAACGAACAGCGTTTTCAATTTGACTTGGGGGCATAGTCGATATGTTAAGAGAACAAAGTTTTCTTGAACAAATCGACAGTTGGATAAGTATATTTGTGGACGAAAAGTTATACTTCTAAGAAATTACATAATAATAATTTATTTATTTTTCCATAATAAAATACAAACAGGAAGGAATAGTTGTTGAACATGTGATTTATAATTTATAGTGTATTAAATAAAATAAAATAGAATCTTCCTAGATTCTCGTAGTGAGCGTTTATCTCTTTTAATGTCGACTACGCCACTGTAATGTACTGTGATGAGGTACACAGTACTATCTCCTCAATTAAATATTGGGGATGGTCTTCTTCAATAAATAACTCAGTAGTTATCTCTGTAATCAATCCTGTATTATCTATGGCAGAATGCCACCTACTCTTTCATACCAAGCCTATATAGGCACAACATCCGTCTCTTTCACACACGATATCCCTTTCACACTTATGTACGTACACTACAATAGTGTATTATATAAAATAAAATAGTTGTTGGGAAGTACCATGTGTTTTTAGTTCCTTCAATAAATCTTTGTCTATTTAACTAGGAATAATTCCTGTTTTAAGTAAGGACAATTTTATCACAATTTTGTGGTATACGGCACTTAACTGCCGCGGCATAGTTGTAAAGTCGTTTGACTTATGTGCGGGCGTCCTGGGTTCGATCCCTAACAGAGGAAAAATATATTAAAAAAAATATTTTTTAGGCAAATCTTGATTATTTTTGGAAGAAATTCCTAATCGGCAATTAATTCGCCACTTGCACAGGGTTCGAGGAAGCGTTTATTATTATGACAATAATCAAAAGTCGGTAATAACGCCATACCACCACTGGGTAGACAGAGAACCGAACGCCACATTTTTCTATCTTGACACACATTTATCGCCTCGTCAACATACATGTATCGTCTCACACTCATTAATTTGTTCAAGCCATAATAAGGATTTTTTGACATGGCTACGTAGGGGCATTAGCTATTGGGATTTAGGTCCATTATACTCATCCGAGGAAGCGCACTACGTAGCGTTGGGGAGGGTTTGTAATCTGCTTAGGAAAATATTAATTCGGGTTTTAAAAAGACCCGGGTTGTAATAAGGTGGAAATATAGAATTTGAAAAATCGTTCCACAGCCGGGCTGATGTGTTAGTGAAAAGAGGTCGAGAAGCGACTGGTTCGTGTAAATTGATAATAAGTATTTACATTCATAATATTTGAAAAAAAAATTGTTAATAATCTATATCTATAATAATATTATTTTCTTTACGAGAAAGTTAAAACGTATAACCCTTTATCATCGACCAACACTCACGCACATGACGCAATGCAAACTAAAGCGACACTAAAAATGTAGAAAAAATTCCAATTTACGATCACATAAAAATATCACCGTGTTCTCCCTCATACGCGCCATCGGCTTTAAAGGGTTAATGTGCAGGGCTGGCACAAATTTATCATTTTATTAAATTGAACGATCTCCCAACGCAATAAAGTTTTTAATGTATCTGTACTACATTTTAGAATTGTTGAACAAACGTATCTTCGTATGAAGCAACATTTAAAATTTTTACGATCTTGAGATATCTCAATCTAAATTTATCTTGAAAATTAGAAATTCTTAAACATAAATTTTAATTTGTGCTTAACTCTTTTCCACAACGAGTATGGAATTCAAAAAGCGTTTAAAAAAACACGTTTTGGAATGAAACTGTGTCATTACGCCTAAATAGTGGATTGAAGATATTTCTCGAGAGCAAGTATGCAGGAGAAACGAAACAGGTCCGTACTAAAATGAAAGAGGCTAATAACCAGCAGGGGAGAGAAAAAATCTTTAAAAGAAGAAGAAGAAGAATACGAGTTAATAAACCAGAATAATTTGGCGAATCATTCTAAAAAATATTTATTTATTTATTTATTTATTTATTTATTTATTTATTTATTTACTTATTTATTTATTTATTTATTTATTTATTTATTTATTTAATTATTTATTTATTTATTTATTTATTTATTTATTTATTTATTTATTTATTTATTTATTTATTTATTTATTTATTTATTTATTTATTTATTATTTTTTTTATTTATTTATTTATTTATTTATTATAAAAGACTACTTACAGCTAACAAGTAATTAAACATAATAGTTCCATAAAATAATTCTGCATTAAAAGTTGGCATACAAATTTATTAGAGAATGAAATTAACTAAAAATGAATTAATATAAAAATGAATAAACACAATAGAAACTAAGATCACAACAAAGGAAACTAATGAATGATATTAACAAAATAAAACAAAATGGAAAGCAATACTATAAAAGATATAACTAAGCATAACTGTTAGATTAATTTATAAGTGTGGAAAGTTTTCGTCTAAATGTCACCAAAAATATCTATGTCGTTATTGATAAGTAAAGTATTATGAAATCTACACATCCGAGTAATGGAATTAAAAAAACCCGTGCTGATGGTGAAAAACTGTAACTGTGAGAATTTGTGTGAAGTTTTATTTCAGATAGAAGATCGGTGTCAATTTGATTGTTAATAATTTTATATAAATATATCAAATCTGTGAATTATGATTGACATTAGTTCAAAATAGTAAAGGTTTATAAAAATGCAGCATTTTGACTGCTATAAATTTTACTATTTAAGTATCTACCTACGTATATAATTGATAGATAATTGATGAAACTGTCGAATATAGGATTTTAAATGGATAGATTTTATGAGTAGGACGGTGAAAGTGAAGGAACATGAAATATCGCTTAGAATAAACCGCCAATTTTTGAAATTTAGAAAGACACAAGTGTATTGATGTGATTTATGATATGGCCGGATATTTTTTTACTAAAATCCATTAGCTGTTAGGTTAGGTTAGGTTAGGTTTATAGTACGCGGTGTGAGCCCTGTTAGTTATTACGTTGTTTAATGTGGAGGGAAATACGTTATAGAACATATTGGCGGGGAAAAATAGAGCCTTTGCCCCCGTAAAAGCCAACCCATATTTTCCAAAACACCTTTGAAATATCACATTGTGATTCCAAATCCATATTTTTATATCAAAAGCTCGTATATAAAAGTTTTATGTGTTTTTGGGAAAAGTTTTCTATGTATTTTACAACTGCTGTTATTTACATACAAGATGAAAGTATTTTTACAACATGCATTCAGAATAAAATGTTTTATTTATGTCATGTATGACTGTAAATATTCACCAAAATTTTGCAGTAAACCTGCATAAAACGAGTGGGTTATAGCCAACACTAAACTCTACACACCATAGTAAGCGTTCATTTTTTACTTCTTGAAAGGTTGACAATCTCTTAATGCATTTTTATGAAGAAAATTTATATTAGATTCTAAAACAAATATAAGATTCCTAGAATAAAAGTTTCTCTTAATGTATTTTTATGAAGAAAATTTATATTAGATTCTAAAACAAATATAAGATTCCTAGGATAAAAGTTTTCACAATACACCATATACACAAAAACATTGTCACGAAACTGATAGTAAGCAGTTTTAAGTAAAATTGCAGTACTAGCAAGATGAGCATGTGTAAGGCAGTGTATCAATGTTGATGAGGCGATGTATGTCTCAAGATATAAGAATGCGGATTTTGGTTCTCACTGCCTACCCCTTGAGGAAGATAGAAGTGGACAGTAAAAAATACACTTGCCTATAGAGACACATACAATATCAACATGAAGTTGATCACTCAATTTTCCCTTACAAAAGCTATTTTACTTCTGTTATATACATTTTTTAATCAAATATGAAATTTATTGCATATTGATATACCATAAATTCTTTTTCTTTAAATTTGTGAATCATTGAATGCATTTTTGATGAGTGTATTTAATTTCAAACACTATAAAAATAGAGCATTTTGAAAATTTGGACAGATGAAATCATACAGAAGAAATCTATGGAAAACGAATCAGCTCTCGGTTTATGCACTTTACGCATATGATGTTAATATGAAGTCGATCGGACTTATAGTTTGGGCTGTAGAGAGGGCACAAAAAGGATAATGCCGTACGCCATACATACAAATACATCACGTCGAAACTCACAGTGTGCACTCTCTACATGATACCCGTTGAGAAATTGATATTGAAAAAAATACGCTTACAAATTGTGAAATCATGACTCTCCACTATTCCATAGCGTCGAGAGTAAAAAACAAAAAAGTAAAAACACAAACAACACATTGTGAGATACGCGATAGTATGAGTGCGAGCGAGAAAGTATGATTTACTGAATGCATTTATAAAAGGCGCGTAGTGTGCGCGCGGTCTTTCGATATTTTCTAGTTCACGAGTACCTACTTAGTAATTTGTATATAGCCGCCATATTGTATACTTTATTGTAAATCTACTTATATTGTGAATATATTGATTATTGAAGAATTCTGTTTATTTTCATCAATACGTCGGCCTTCGTGGCTCAGTTGGTAAGGTATCTGACTGCTGATCCAAGGGTACCGGGTTCGATTCCCTCTGAAGACACAGTTTTTAATTGTGTTTTATGTCTGGATCTGTGAGACGGTTAATATCCTTAGTATCCAGAATGTGGCAATTTGTTATTGGGTGCGTGTTAAATTAATATTTATATGATCACTCTTACCTGATGCCTCCTCTCTTGGTGTCATAGTTGAGATGTCTCCCTTGATGTACCCAGACTACCTGCCCACTTGGCTGTGGAACTCTGCTGATGACACAGCGAAGTTCTATTATGGAACCTTCCTTGTAGAACTTGTCTGATACTGACACACCTCTCTCGTCCACAATCTCAACTTTAGGAACTGCAACAAAAAACATTCATATATGAGAGAAAGATATTTTATTGACCCAAAATACACGTTCAACATTTTTAACTAGAGGTGGTGTAGTGTCTGTGGTATCTATACAATAGATATGTAACGCTGTCTCATGTGCATAAGTAGCGAGATTTATGCAAAAATCCCCACGCATAAAAACCCATCTATCAACAGTCTAGCCAGATATGACAAAAATGACACCTTTAAATATCCAAGACCTAAAATCGTCCTGAAACGACCTCCCCCAACCGAACCCCCTCCATAGAAACAACCCTGACTCGCCAATTTACTTTCACCTTACCTCGCTTTCCAACTAATTACTCCCATTCAAAATATAAAATAAATCCAAATTCAATTCTAATGTAGTAAACATTCATTCTCTTATGTCACCCCAATTCTTCCACCTCTTCAGATAAATCCCAAAAATAATATCTTCATGTAACGAAAGATGAAGGAGTCAGGAGTCCTCACCCGGTTTCCAACGCTTAAAATAGTATCCAAAATACAGGTTACTCCAAACATCGCTTTACACGCAACGCTTAAAACAGTATCCAAAATATAGGTTACTCCGAGCATCGCTTTACAGTACTTTACACGGCTTACCCAATTATATGTGCAAATTTTTAATATAATATAAATAAATGTATATCGAAAAATTATATAATAATTATAATATAGTATATCGAAAGTTTCGACACTTTCCAAATAAACAAAATACATCGCGAGCGAATGTCACACGTAAAAGTTAACGCAAACGGCAGCCATTTTGACTCGTCGGTAACGACGACAGCGAATAATTTTACAGATTTCTGTTTTACCAAAAAGGATGAAAATCGCGTTGAAAATAGAACACGTTCTATTTTTTTGCTCATCGCGTTGAAAATCCCGTCGAAAACCTGAAACCCGTTGAAAATAGTGTTCGTGTAAAGTGCACTTTAGACTCGGTACTTCGTTGAACAGAAATGACAAATTAATGACAATGTCAATCGGTCAGTCGCACAGGTGACGTCGGCCGGTGAGTACGCGTGCCTCGGTATGAGCTATTTAGATCAGTGCTGAGCCAGTGAGTTTCTACAGGTGGGTTGGCATCAAAGAGGATCTCTCATTGACATAAGTTCTTCTTTTGGGAAGCTTGTTTTGCACTTGCACAAAGCACTCAATCTCTCCACTTATTTCTATGCACTATCCGCCAGCCTTTTCATCTCACATAAGTAGATAAATGTACCCTCAAAGTGTTGAAATTTGTTTACGTTGAACAGAAGATTCCTAAATTTCTTTCAAAGGTTTACAGTCCTTGTATCATAGGTATACTCAATTTTCTAGATTATATAAAAATTGCGGAAAATAAAAAAAAATCGTGTGATGGGGATAGAGAATCCAGCACAGGATAGGCGAGTTTGGCATTACAGTGACCAAAGGACAAATAAAACCTAACCATATTAAATACCTATCACCGTATTGTGGCGACTGTATAGGCACAATTATTATAATTTATAAGTATATTGAATATCTACCTACTAAATTTACTTTTTCAGCATTATTTTTAAAAATAATTTACGATATCTCTGTAATAGGCTTTGATAAGTGTAATATTTTTAAGCAATTTATGAAATAGCTGTTGAGATGAAATAAAATAAAATAAGTAAAGAATAAATAAATAAAATAAATTACAGAACCCGAAAAGCCGATCCCGAAGTAAAAGGGAAAAAGGCGAGGACGAAGAAAAATAAGGTTCACAGAAATTCTTCAAATAATGTTAAAAAAATATTTCAATTCTTGACCAAATAAAAACCCAATTGGGACACAATTTCCTATGATACCTGTTGAACTATCATATACAGGAATTATTTCAGCAAATATTAAGGAAGATATTGCAAAACAAATAAATATATATATTATAATACATATTATAATCACAAAGATTAAAAAAAGTGTACACATTTATTAATACATGTTCAGTACTTCAATAATAAATTCGAATGCATTCAATTAATAGTATGCTTCTTGTTCAAATTCCATTAAGAAAAACAAGATAATTATTTTTCACAAATACACCGATAACTAATGCAGGATTCAGGATACCATAATATTTAAAAACTTTAGTATCGACTTTATACATATATGTGGTTACGCAAAGTTGGGTACACACACAGGCACACACACACACCTTTCCTATCCTAGTTTACCTTGGCCTAAAACGACCTACCTACTGGCTATGTATATGCAAAAAAGAAGAAGTATTGTTGCATATAAAATTTCTCTCATTATATCAACTGTCATCTTGACAAACACACCACAACGCTCTTTATCAAAAAGCTATATTCTAAATCCGCTTAATTAATTTCAGTGAAGTGATACTAAAAACTTTCAAACGCTGTGAATGTGGTGAAAAGCATAGAACCAGAAGAAAAAATATCGAGGCAAGGTACCACCAATATGAAACAAAAATGTTTATCATGTGTGATGTGTAATTGTTTTTTTCTCTTAATAAATAAATAAATAAAAACAATTTTTTTTACCGAGTACCTAACTACTGAAAAAAGGTCTTAAAACTCAATGCAACAAAATAGTTTCATGTATATACATATTTTACAAAAACATATCGGCAAATGTTTCAGTCTTCCCTCTCCAGTAACTTTAACATATAGACCCACTTAGGGAACTAGAAAATAGACACGCAATCTGAAATGTTTTCCAAATCGGAAAACATCTCAAGGTAATATATTACAGGACAGTTTGGCGTGCAAAAAAACTTTGCGATTTCTTTTGTCAATACGTCTAGAAGCCGAGCGACAATTCAATTACAGAAGATTCAAAGACAAATAGTATTCTAGATTCGGAACAATTAATCTTACTTGGGATATCTCTTAATATACTAAGATTAAATTTCACTTAGACGAAATTATACGCCAGATGATATAGCGAATAGTATATTTTCAAATCATTAAGAATAAGTAATTTTTAAGCGATGTAATATATTATTATCGGAAGAATTATTTAAACAATTCAATGTACTTGATGTCAGACAACTATGCATCATACGAACGATAGATTCACATTTCATCAAAGATATAAGTACAAGTAATACTACGGGGCAAAACGTATACAACACAAGACATCGACATAACTTTCTACCACCTTGGACACGTACTACTTACGGACAAAGACATTACAGATATCTTGCTCCAAAAATATTTGATATTATCAATAACGATACACTACCCTCTTCCACGCACAACAATTTCAAGCGTTTGGTAACACTTTGGCTTATGAATAAGGGCAGACAGGGATCGGAAACAGCACTAACACACATTTTAACTTAAATTTACACGCATATATATTGAACATATAAATTATCTTACAAATCCAGTAAAAATATATTTTTTTAGTTATGTAATCTTTATAATTCTTTCCCCTTAGCGCTTTTGTCCCGTTTCTATCGGGGTACGCTTTGACCATGATCCTGGAATTGGCGAGTCTGGTTATTACATTGAAGCGACTGCCATCTGACCTTCGTAACCCTTAGAAAGGGGAACCAGACAAATTGGATCATGGCTACACATAGCTAGTGATATAAATTCGCACATAGGTTTTTTAATAATCCAGAGGTGCGTGCCCCGCCCGGATTCGAACCGTCGACGTCAAGCATGTGAGGCGACGACATTACCGCTGGGCTATCACCGCTCAAGTTATGTAATCTTTATAATATACCCTCAATATCTAACCTTTGACTAAATGCTTTATGAGTACTACCTCAGAACAGGCATTCAGCCTAGTGAGATAGTAAAATTTCAATATTTTTACTATGTATACTTTTTATGAAATGTACTGTATTGAAATATGCAAATAAAATAAAAAAAATATATATATTACCTGACAGATCTATCGATTTATGAACGTTGGTGTTTGATTAATGATAGTTCTGTATTTGGAAGAATTCCAGTTGAAATTACTTTAATTTGAAACTAACACACTACGTTTTTGATTCTACATTACTTTTATGTTTATAACGTCTATAGCTAATTAAGATACACACACACACGTATTAAACGAGTGGGTTGTGGCCAACTCTAAACTCCTCACTAACAAGTCATTCTATAAAGTATTCAAATTTTGTGTGGAAAATTATCACTATTTTCATGAAATGAATTTGTTGAATTATTTTTTATTTAAATATTTAATAATGAAAACTCGATAATTCTTCAATGCCATTTTATGAAAGTGATGTGCCTCTTTACCAATTTGAAAATAAAAATTTCAAATTTTAAGTTTCCTGAGCTTGGGGTCACTTCGAAATATTTGATAGTTAAAAAAATTGAGAAATAGTATTCAGATATCCTTCATAATTTAATGGGGGTCTATGTGATTAGATATACAAATTTGCAAAATTGAAAATAATCGAATGAGTACATAATCAATAAAGTAAAATAAACACGTACATAGCAAATAACATAGCACACACACACACACCCTCACACACACAGATACATTGTGATGAAACTTTCAGAATACAATCTCAGCATGATACTAGTTGATAATCAAACAACAAGAGACTTAACCGCGTTGTGCCGTGTTGAGTCAATTCAAACACGATTGCGATGAAGAATAACAAGGATAAACTTTTTAAGAATTACATTTTTCTATCAATCTCAAATATGCGTCGGATCATATGCGAAATAAATAAATGAATGAATTCTTAAACATTTCTCTTAAACATAATAAAATAACATATACTAATATAAAAAAACAAAAATAATATCAAATAATAATAAAACAAAACAAAACAACATTAATAAAGATAGCATTTGCTAACATAACATGAAAGATCCGACATTTTGAAATATTTGGTACCTCATCATATTCATCAAACATCTTGTATGAGCTTCCGATTGCGCAGAGCGCAAATTTGTGCCTTTTTCCTTCGCTGGTTTACGTGCAAATCGCCTCCCTTCTCGGCTAAAATTTCAACTTATTTGGTGACAACTATATGACGCGTTAAACAAGCATTAAACAACCTCTCGACCTGTCCTAACTTGACGTCTATTAAATAAATGTGTAATAAAGAAAGTCCTCGTTTGTAAGTAAACTTTTTTGATAATGATGTTATTTTACCAGCCCCCCTAGACAACGTGTCATTTAGCTCAAGAAAAGAAACAAGAAAATATAACTTAATTTTATGGAAGTGACAGTTGTAACGTGATTGGCAACTGTCACTTCCATACATTGAGTAACCTTTTCTTGAGCTAAATGACACGTTGTCTATGAGGGCTGGTACTATAGATAGTTTACATTTATAAGTAAAACGGAATATGTCTAAGTATCATTTTTTTGTACTCTCTCAATTTGATTAGTGAAATAATAAATTGTTTATTTCGTCCCGATTGTGAAAAGTGATTTGATGGTAGTAATTATTTAACAACATGTGCTTTTGTTAGTTAATATGTGTTATGTTAAATATAAATTTAACAAGCTTTTTAATTATTGCATTGTTTTTTTTTCTGTAGACGGACTTTTTTGAGTCTGCTTTTTTTCAATTACTTTAAGAGGACATATAACGCTAAACTTAGTGACTGAAAACATGATATATTAAAACCGCCCAATACACTATGAAGTTACGCGTTAGTAAGGGTAAATATCGCGTGCGTTAAAAAAGGTTTAGCGTTGGTCACAACCCAGTCGTTAATTTTTTTAATTAGGTGCCAATAAATAATAAAAACAACATGAAAAATATTGCATGTCACAACTATGTGATTGATTACCTATTTATTTGTTCATGTTACATACAATATACTAGAAGGTTATAAATGTACATATTTGTGTACATCCCGTATGCCCAAGGTCAAAGACGTTAACAAGGGCCTTAAGAGGACATATAACGCTAAACTTAGTAACTGAATACATGCTATATTAAAACCGCCCAATGCACTATGAAGTTACGAGTTAGTAAGGGTAAATATCGCATGCGATAAAAAAGGTTTATACGTGATTTAAATAATCGGAAACCCCAAATTTATTGATTTTTTGCATTTTAAGAACAAACCTTAGTTGAAATGAAAAAACTTTATCGGTCATTCACTTTGATTTTATGCACTCTTTAAGTGTATAAAAGATTTATTTCTCTACGACACATGGTTATAGAGTAATTTAAAAAAATGCTGTAAAAAAGGATATTTTAAATAATTTATTTATGGTAATTTAGGCTGAATTTTAAAATTGTGTGACGAACATTCACTAGAAAAATGTTGAAAATACTTACGGTATTTTCTCTAGAAACACACTGTTTAACATATTTAAGGAATTTGATTTGAAATTGATGTGTTAAAGTTTATATGGACCCTTAATAACGGATTTTATTGGAGTTTGCTATTTAAAAATACTTATATAACGGTCTCTGTTTAATCTGTAATAGTATACTTTCGGTCCACTGGTGTTACACCCTCGTTTCTAAACTAATTACACATAGGTATCTATTTACATAGAGTATAGTATATCTCTCGATCTCTAGTTTTGTGTTATTTTCTCAATATTGTGTTTCCAATATAATTAATCAGGGGCGTGCCGGCTTATATATATTATAAACGTCGGCATTCCAGTTAGTAGGAACATAATATCTCCTATTTACAGATACAGATCCAAGCTCATTACTGGAACAACTCCATACTTCTGCGTAAACGATATCTCCCGTATATTTTATTAACGAACGTTATTTCGTGCGGAAATTTATACGGCGTTCCTGAGTTATTGCTCGAATTCCTTCGTATTTTAAGATTATACAAAAAAATCTAAGGTGAAAATGCTCTCAACGTCCGTGTCGATTCCCTTCGTTTGGACTTCGATTCGATTTTTTGATAATCGCAGATAATATTCTTTCCGATTCGAAATAAACGCATCTCGAGTCGAAGTTGAAACTTCAACGTGGAGTATTTTTTAAAAGAATAAAAACTTAACCGAAGTTTTAAGGTATTATTATCAAGTACAATGGAGTATTAAAAGCATGAAAATAAATGCCACAGAAATGAGTTCATTTAGAGGAATAATATGCAAACAAAGATGTATGACAGAAAAAGAAACGAAGATATAAGAGCTTAGTGTAACTTGAAGAAGGATATTGTTAACATGAAAGTATGCAAACTTCGGTGATTTGGTCTCATAGAAAGAATGAGCTACTGACAAAAAATATATATAAAAGTCGAAAAAGAAGGAACAAGAATTGGGGCTGATCAAGAAAAAAATGGCACGACCATGTGAACAATATTCTGAAAGAAGGGACGTTAGACGTATAAATAATAGACAAGCATGTATAAATTGAGTGAGGGACATGGCGTGGTATTCGCTACTTTCACCACCACACGCTCGGCATATGGGGACTGTAAAGGTCCCTTCACAGAACACTCCGGTCCCTTCACAGAGCGACAAAAAAAGCATACTACTAAAATAGTTCTGGAGCCCTCCATATTGGCAGTCTCGGTACCATAGCACAAAAATAACAATTGATTGAATGTGATTCATACTCGTGGACTGTCATTAACTTAAGATCTTTTTAAATGCAAAGCATCAGAGGAGTGACCAAGACCTCTTTTAAAAAATAACTTAATGAAAATCTACCAATGGCAAGGACCATAACTATGACAGAACATGGCGTGATAGTATTTATTTATGTACGCTGTACGCACAAAGGAGTTATGTAAGCAATGATATATCGTCGGCTCAATCTGTACTGACATATAAGAAAATAAAGGCCACGATAAAAAGATTGTCGTAAACAAAAGTGAAGAAATGGCAATTTGCATGATGATGGATGTGTGTAGTGGGATGTGGAGGCTGTTGGTGTGGCGGGACTAGAGGAATGCATGCCAGGATAGAGGGAGATAGCGAGAAATGCTGAAAGCTATGGCTCGCAACGGAGTGTGGAACCCCTGATGATGAAAAGTGAAAGTTATTAGGAATCGTTTTTTTTTTCATCAAGTTTTTTTTTCATTTATTTATTTATTTCTTCTTGTACACATAATATAAACACTGGCGGATGTGTTGCCGAACGGAAATTTATTCCAACCAACCTTACAATTCAATGTACACTACGGCAATAAGGTTATGTAATGTCAAAAATTAAAAAAAATATACAAAAAAAATAATATAATAACAGTTTAAAGCATTGACAGGAAAACAAAATGATAAGTAGAGAAAGAAGAAATCAGGTATTGTCATATTAGATATTTTTGCTTAAGCCTTTTTTAAATAAGCAATAATATCAGGACTTATACAATTTCATAGCCGAGCAGATATTACTTCAAACGAAGAGCTTAAAAATTCAGAACTGTATATTGGAATAGATAATTAATTACGTTCAGCAGATCGGAGTGGACACCTGTGACTTAAAAGATAAGTAATATATCTTTGAGATACTGAGGTAAGTTTGTATTAAAAAGAACATTGTATAACAATGACAGGATATGTGTATAACGTCGTAGGCGTATCTTGGGCCAATGAAGAAGATAACGGTAATGAGAAATTAAATCAATTTTTTTCGTCCAAAGATAAAACGGATGCAATCATTTTGAAGGCGTTCAATTTTATTGTGATGTTTCTCTTTTGCATCCAAATAGCAAACATCACTTATTAACTTTCTTGAAATGTTCCTCGTTTGAATCCAAATAGAAAAAAAAACATCACTTATAAATTTTGTTGAGATGTTCTTCGTTTGCATCCAAATAGCAAATTCATTTATTAATTATTTTTGTTGAGATTTTCTTCGTTTGCATCCAAATAGCAAATTCATTTATTAATTTTTGTTGAGATTTTCTTCGTTTGCATCCAAATAGCAAACATCACTTATAAATTTTGTTGAGATGTTCTTCGTTTGCATCCAAATAGCAAATTCATTTATTAATTATTTTTGTTGAGATTTTCTTCGTTTGCATCCAAATAGCAAATTCATTTATTAATTTTTGTTGAGATTTTCTTCGTTTGCATCCAAATAGCAAACATCACTTATTAATTTTGTTGAGATGTTCACTAATTATTTCATAATCATTTACATAATATTATGTTAAGTTTTGAATATATACGATAAAAGTATTGCTATGATAGATAAATAAATAATTCCCTTACACAGGTTAACCAAAAACATCAATAAAATGATAATAAAGAATGAATAAAATCTAAAACCTCCCAAACTATTTTCGGCTCCTACATAAATCTCTTTAGAGGGACATTCTGTGAAAATAGCTTTGTAGATAGGTATATCTGCAATACGTACAATAATATATTTATATATCGGAGAGTAAACAACACGAGAACACAACTAAGTGGAGTAAGTGGATTAGATACATTTATTTTTCTTTCTTTCATTTTTCGCGATATTTATACATTCTCTCTAAGGGATCTTCCTACTTTATTTCTTTGTTTACAAATACTTACTGTTCGTGGGGACGCGTATCATAAAATTTACTACGATGCGGTCCGTATTTTACGCGTATCATACTACGATGCGGTCCGCTTAATGTTTCTAGTGTAATGTAAACGATTGAAAAGTTACAACCAATCAATAATTGAATGTCGTAGTAGCCTCGGCGAAAAATTCCTTCGTAAAAATTGAGTCTGTGAAAAAACACTGTAAACGGTCAATATTCATTATTTTATTTAAGCGACGAAAATATACAAAAAAATACACTATGAAATAAAACAGATCAATTACGTTTGTCCATAGATGATGATCATCAAACAATCACATTACAACAAAATAAAACATACACTATGAAATATACTAAAAACAAACCAATTACGTTTGTGAACAGATGATGATCATTAAACAATCACATGACAACAAAATAAAACATACACAATTAAATAAACAAAAAACAAACAAATTACGTTTGTCCACAGATGATGATCTTTTACACATTACAACAAAAATATGATAAAAAAATATTTTAGCGCTGGACTAGAAATCCAATGGTCGCGTGAGCTAAATTTAATTGTATGAGCATGTATATGTACTTGTTTCAAGGAAATATTCATTCTTTAAAGAAAAATCATTTTGTTCTTCGCCTGGGCGACGACATTAGACTATATCTGTCTCACAATGAAAGTGTGTCATACGTTCTAGTAATACGTGTGTTACGATAGCACCGGGGGTACTTAGTCCTTAAAAAAAATGACACCTGACTTGGTTTGATTTCCTTAGGTGACGTTTATTTGGAACATTTTTGATTAGGTAATGTAAACTTTTACAACGCTCAGATATAGGTCAAACCATTTTCACTTAAAACAAAAAGCGTTTTTTTATCGCCATATTTTCTTTTTGAGAGTATATACCTAATTTTCGTGCTTTGAAAAAAATATTTTTGTAAATATGTTATGACCTCGTTTATTCATTTGTTCTCATTTATAAAATAATGAAAAGTCAAAAACCTACAGGGTATGCGCAGATTATTTCATAATTTTTTTCCTGTGGTTGGAATAAAATAAGTTTTTATGATGTATAAGATTACTTTAATTACTATTTTAATTTATTTAATTTCGTACTTCAGTTGGTAGTCATTTTCATTTTTTTAATTACTGTGTTTTTACTCAGCACAATAAAAATATTTTTTTGTATATTGCTTCTCGGCCAACTAACAGGTACTATGTCAAATATTAATTAAACATGCACCCAATAACAAGTTGCCACATTCTGGAGACTTACGATATTAATCGTCTCACAGACCCAGACTGAAAACACAATTAAAAACTGTGTCTCCACCGGGAATCGAACCCGGGACCTTTGGATCAGCAGATAGATACCTAAACAACTGAGCTATGAAGGCCGACAATGCCAATATTGCCAATTTTAAAACAAATATTGCCAATATGGGCGATTTTATCAATTTTAAAACAAAATTCGCAAAAGACGCTATAATTGTATAGCACCTAAAGTTTCTTGGATTCTTGGATCCCTCAGGCGAGACTCAACGGCAAAACACTTTTCAAGAAGCTTGTGTGAATTATTTGGCTGTACCAAGTAAGTCGAGAAAGAACGAAGAACAGTATCCGTAATGAATATTTGCCAAATGTGTTAAGCGATACTTCTGGTATTGTGAGGCGGACGGCGGTAGAGCTTGTTTTTCCTGTACAACTTTCAGCTTAGAGCTTCATTGGTTATTTTATTTTCTTTTATTATTCTTGTATAATGTGTTCTTAACTTCCTTTTTGTATTTCATAATACGTTAGTTCAGATCTCATTTTGTCCTGTTTTTAACTCCACACTATCCCTAGGGTATATAGGGGTAATTATGTATTCGCAATTTTCAATATTAAATTTTTGTTACAGTTTATCAACTAGTATCATGCTGAGATAGTATTTTGAGAGTTTCATCTCAATACATCTGTGTGTGTTCTGTGTACAATGTGCTATATACGGCGTGTTTATTCTACTTTATCTATAATAGACTAAAATACTCATTCGATTCTTTTCAAATTTTGCAAACATGTTTATTTAATACTCGCTTAGAACTCATTAGATTTTGAAGGATATCTGATCAGTGTTTTTTTTTTTACGTGTCAAATATTTCAAAGTGACTTCAAGCTCAGGAAACTCGATATTTTATTTTTTTATCAAATTGGTAAAAATGCACATCACTTTCAAATAATGATATTGAAGAACTTTCAAGTATTCAAAATAAAATATTAAATCAAAAACTAAAGTTATTTTAATATGTAAGAAGTAAACACGTCTTTAAATTACTATCTCTTATTTTTGTCTCAATGTAAAAAAAAAATATATTTTCTCTTTCTTTTGAAATAAACTAGTTTGGTCCACTTTAGGAAATGGTTAAATAAGAAAATGGAGAAGATTTGATTGTAAAAAAGTTAATAGAAAAGTTTTCAGTATAATACGGTATAAAAATCTTTGTAATGAAAACCACAACATATGAAAAAAGTTTTACATTTCATGTAAGGAAATGTATTTTACGCAGACAAGACAGCTATACAAATATGGGAGGGTTAATTAAATCCTTAAAATAATAACTTAAATTTATCATCATAATATCCTGCTGCTCAGAGATGAAAACCCTCAAGAAAATAAAAGGCAGGACATTTTTATTGACATACTTTTTTAACATCTCGATAGAGACGAAGTTGGGATATTGTAGAAGAACCAGGAACTCGAGGCACCTACAAGGTTTACGACCTGTCATCGGCTGGTAAACGTGATAACTTTATGCGCTTGCGCAACGTTCACCAATCATGCCTTCTTATTGAGTTCCCTTATCTATATGATTTTTCAAAAATTCCAAATTTAATTATAATTTAAAAAGAAGGCATAATTGGTGAACGTTGCTCAAGCGCATAAAGTGATCACGTAAACCAGCCGTTCGTTAACCAGCAACTTTAAAATAAATATCGTAAATAAGATCGTAAACTTTCAAAAATTACATTAATAAGGGAACAATAAGAATACATTTACACGAAAATTCTAGTTCAATCGATTTTTAATATAATTTGTGTAGTTGGTGTGAGAGTTGAGTTGGCCACAACCCATTTTTTTACACGTGTGTGTAAAAATGTAATAATCTCTTAAAAAACGAAGGTAACTATATTTTGAGAAAGATACTTTTGAAAGTTTGAGAAAAAAAGAATATTTATGTTCGTAGAAATATAAATTATTAATGTGTTCATATGTCAAAATTTTCTCATTATTTATATCGTGTTTCACGTCACATTCGTTCCCGCATAGAAATACTTTATAAATCCTACAATACATTTTATTATACTCAGCCTTCGTAGATCTGTTAGTTAGTTATCTGAGCCGAGATACTGGGTTTGATTCCCGATTCTGTGGGCAAAAAGCATAATAAGTAATTAATTGATAATTGGGCTAGTATTTAATTGATATTTGACACGGTATATGATAGTGGTATGATAAATAATATAAACAGTAAAATAAAATTTATATAGTTATGTATTTGCTTGAAAATATCCAAGTTTTTTACATGTCAAATATAGGTAAGTATATAGTAAACAAAATAAACGTGTATAAAAAAGAAGAAAAAAATGATGGAAATGCAAAATACGCTTTAATGTTATGATATCTAAGACTCCATGCTGGGTTTTGGGTTCGATTCCTTGCAGATTTTTTTAAAATCAAAAAAACATTTTTAACGGATTTCCTGCTTTTCTGAGTTGAAATTTTCTGGATTGAGACAGTAAAATTATCAGTTCCACGTAGAACATTGAAGTGATTATTGATATTATAATTAAATAAAAAAAAACATAGCGAATAAGTGAAAAATACAAGAAGATACATTTTGCTAGGCATTTTTTTATATCTCAATAGAGACGAAGTTAGAATATTAAAACAGAACCGAAAAATATATACATATTTATTTTTATTTTTACGGCGCTGGCCGATTTAATAATGATATTAATAACAATTAAGCACTACAAATAATAACACTCAATTATTATTATTACCATTATACACTTCCTCAAAAGAATTAGCAGATCAATGCGTAAATTGTAAATTATTTAAAAGAACAAAATAAAATGCAACAAACGCATCATCAAGCTTTCAATTGGGAATAATTCCATTTAATTTTTAATAATTAAATTATTAATAATAACATTATTATTTATTATTATTAAAATCAAGGTACCTACAGGGCTAACGACATGTCATCGGCTGGTTTATGTGATCACTTTATGCGCTTGTGCAATGTTCACCGACTATGTCTTTTTATTGGGTTTCCCATTAATCCAATTATATATGCAAATATGTCAACGCGATGTCAGTCGCTGCTTATTAGAGTGGTAAAATTTAGCCGGACACGAAAATGAAAGATATGCAACTATGAAAAATAGTAGATTTATTAATATTATAAAATTACTTATTAATAATAAAAACTTAAAAAAAAGTAAAAACACATTTTTTTTAACTTTATTCCACTAATTTAAAGTGTTGACCACTGACGCGTTTCGCTCAAAGAGCATCTACTGAATGGTACTTTTGAATTAGTGGACCATTTATTTATATACATAAATACATTGCTAGAAACTACATATTTTTAGTTTCTAGCAATGTATGCTTTATGCTTTCTAAACATACATATTTTTAGGTATACGTTTCTTTTTCTAACACACATACATGTACTTACATTACGCGCAACTCTTATAATATATTATGTTCCGTCACTTACAGTTTAAATGATCTCATTTACATGTTTTATTTCCATCTTATGTCACGAAATAAGACTCATTTGACGATAATGTTTTCAGTCATTACCGGATATTTTTTTTACGGACATACGCCTTCACAGATTTATCGCAATCGCCGCCTTAGACATATAAATAAAATAACAAGCAACTTTTACATGTGTATCCGTTACGACAAGGAAAATTTATCAAAAAATAAAAAGTGCGTGAATGAGAAAGTTGCTACGGCAGGATATCCGATAGTATAAATTTGCTTGTGACGCAATTACGCGAATATGTTACGTACGTACAAAGAAACGGACACCATACGTCAAACTAACGTTTGTTATAAGACGAAAGTATCAGGAGATGATGATCGGTATATCGATAAGAGAAAAAACTATATTTAAAGTATGAAAATTCACATTTTCTTAAACAATTTTGTTGGAAATATAACCCAGGAGGAGTGAGTCTATGATATATGGACAAAGGATACGGCAAAAATATTTTTGGTGCAGTCTATTATTTGTGCCATCTAGTATCCAAAATTAAAGGACAGGGAGTAATATGTTTACACTATTACTCAACAGATGGCAGTATATTCTAAGTTTTACATACATATTTCTTATGATACATCAAATATTATTAATAGTGTCGATTTCTGCAAAGGCCCTTTTTAACGTATTACCTCCTAATGTAAGATGTAGGTATAATGCAAAAAAAAAACATAGGTACAATATTGTATGAAAAATATGTACAATATTATTTTGTGATTATTTTAACATTACATTAAGACAAGTAAATAAAGCAGCTGCAATATCAGGATGTCTAAAGGAAAGTATATGGAGGAATAAACACATGAATATCGAAAGCAAAGTCCGAATATATAAAACATGTGTAAGACCCACTGCCACCTACGGAGTAGAGACCAGAGCAGACACAACGAGAACAAAATCTCTTCTGAGAACATCAGAGATGATACATTGAGATGCATAACCGGAAACACTCTAAGAGACCGAATTCGAAATGCCGAAATAAGAAAAAAGTGTAGTACGGAAGACATCGTCAGATGGGGAAGACAGCGGAGGCGATATTGGAGCTCACATGTAAATAGAATGGCTGAAAATAGACTCCTACGTATCGCTCTCCAGGAGAACCCAGCTGGAAGAAGACCACCAGGAAGACCTCCAAAGAGATGGCGAGACACTTGGCAGTCCACATCGCAGGAGACAGAATAGCGGTACAAACCGATCTTCGGATCTATGAAAAGGAAGAAGAAGATTTTAGATATTTTGAATTTAGAAACAAACGAGTGGGTTGTGGCCAACGCTAAACTCCACACTAACAAGTCTCTCCATAAAATTTTCAGCATTTTCATGAAATGACTTTGTTCAATATTTTTTTTATTAAATTGTTTTACTATGAAAACTAGATGATTCTTCAATACCATTTTTGGAAAGTGATGTGCCTTTTTACCAATTTGAAAATAAAAGTTTCAAATTTTGAGTTTCCCGAGCCTGGGGTCACTTTGAAATATTTGACAGTTAAAAAAATTAAGAAGCATTATTCAGATATCCCTCGAAATCTAATAGGGTCAAAGCGAGTATTAGATATACATATTTACAAAATTTGAAAAGAATCGAACGAGCACTTAAGTCTATAATCGATAAAGAAAAATAAACACGCCGTACATAGCACACATACACAGATACATTGTGATAAAACTTTCAGAATACAATCTCAGCACGATACTAGTTGATAATCAGCAATAAAAAAATAGCTTTTAATTGCGAAATCATAACTTGCCACTATATCCCCTTGTATTGGTAAGGAATAACAAAGTAATACAAAAATAAAAAAAAAAACTTTTTGAACAGGTTTCCATAATTTCTTTCATTTAAAGTAAAAATCGTAAATCAAAAAAAATAGTGGTTAACAATTAAAAAAAAGGTTTTACTAAAACTTGTTTTAACAACTGATCACACTTATAATGTATGTTATTTTGTATATTGTATATTTATGTTAGAAAAAGTGTAATACATTGAAGTTGCTCCTTACAACAGGCAATCTGTATAGCATTTTACGAGTTTGCACGAACAGGAGATCGGTATTCTTTGGGAGTAGGGAGATTAATATAAAGGAGTGTCTGGGGTAAGGCGAAGGGTGGATTGATCGTGTATTGATCGATGATATAGTGCTCTCACGTTGTGGTTACTCTATTACCTATACTATTATTGTACTTCACTTTTAAAATATCTAATAACTGTATTCATTAATAAACTGTGTATAATAGTAAACGCGTGAGTTTATTTAACACTAGTTGCATGTAACACATGAGATCCAACTGTCGATAGCGATAGTATGTATAGTTGAAGAATAAGTACCAAACTATAAACCCATAAATACAAATTATTTAATATTTTTAGATATTTGGTTTTCTATACAACACATGTACCTAGGTATGTATGTCAAGATAGGATGGTATGGAGGTCAGTCCTTTGATCCTACCCAGACTATGAAAACAGCATGATGGTATGTATGTATGTTTGGAGATTAGTATCAAACAATTAAGTCTTCTTATATATTGTGTGTAGGCGACTGCCATACAAATTGTATGAAGCAAAGTCGTCACTAAATTCAATTTTTATAAAAATTGTTAAAAAAAATTGAGATGTGCTAATACAATGTTAATATTTTTTATAGAAAATTAAATTATTTAGTTGGGGTGTTTCGGCTTTTTTCGATATTTTTAAAAGATTTTGAAATATATGCACTTAAACTCGAAAAATTTATCATAAAAAAATATTTTTCTTAATAACAAATGTTTGAGAAACCCTGGAATCTTTTTGAAAAAAACCAATTTGTGATTAAATTTTGTATTTGTCTATATTCATACTTAAAAATAAAGTAAAAATTCAAAAATTGATAACCCCTGACTGTAACAAAAATTCACCATTCTGAGTATAAAAGTTTTGTAGGCCTATAACTGTTTATATATTCTGAAATTTTGGGCTCTGTAAATTGAGCGAATCAAAAGTTATAAGGGGAGGACAGACACACAGACACACAAAACTCACATAAAATGTTCTACTCCGAATTCTGAGTAAATCCATGTATGGGAACATATATGCTGCGAGGCCTATAGTTGGTGTTATTAGCATGCAAAAAGTCCACTACGCCATACAAAATGTTCCTTCGTACACGCATCTTGGCTTAATAATGTCGATTCATTCAGAGAATTGAATTCTCATGAACGAATCGACAGTTGGATTATATGTAATCAAAAGTAACACATAGTAAAATATGTATGATAAAAGATTATTTTATAAACAGTCGAAAATGGATTAATGTAGTAATGTAGGTTTTCAAAAAATCTTATAAAATTAGTTTCTTGCTTCGTCTCTATTGAGACATTATTTTTTTTTCCTTATTAAGTAATTCTCGAAAATATTAATAATAGATTATTTCGATCGATCTCGAAGCATTGACACGAAAATTTGAATTAATCTTCTTTCTTCGTTGACAACTGAATAAAGAAAATAAACATGAATAACATTGACAAGATATATTTTATGTTTCATTGGTCTGGGTGTTATAAATCACACATCAAACGTTGATTGATGAGTTTCAGCAGACGGAGAGATATCTTTCTGAAAAACAGACACAAGTAATGCCGTCGATGTCGACTATGTGAGGATGGGAATTTTTGGAAAAAGCATTGTGTCTAGAAGTGCACGAATCGTTTGTTATTGGATCGCAAAAGTCAGAACAAAATATATGAATTTTGTTAACATAGATGTCTGGGATCCAGAATGAGAGATCTCTCCTGCAAAGTACATGTTAACACGAGTTTTGCTTTCATTTCTCTGCCTTTTTACACCCTTATCTATAACTTCATTTGTCTGTCTATCTGGATTGTAATTTTGCAATCGATTTTTATTTATTTATTTACTAATAAACGGCATAAATTGCCTCTAACATACATACACAAAAATACATATATAAAACATTTAGAATTAGGAAAAATAAATAGGTGTACACTTAGCGAAGAAAAGATAAAGATGTCGGCCTTTGTGGCTCAGTTCGATAGGTATCTGACTGCTGATCCAAAGGTCCCGGGTTCGATTGCCGTTGGAAACATAGTTTTTAATTGTGTATTCAGTCTGGATATGTGAGACGATAAATTTCGCAAGTCTTCAGAATGTGGCAACTTGTTATTGGGTGCGTGTTAAATTAATATTTGACATAGTACCTGTTAGTTGTCCGAGAAGTTAATAAAATAAAAATAAAAATACAATCTAAGCATGATACTGGTTGATAATTTGCAAAAAAAAAAATAGTCTTAAAAATTACGAATTCATAACTTCCCTAATATTATACCCTTGGGTAAGTGAGCAGTGACAATTCGAAATTACAAATATTTACACAGAAATTATTGCTAAAACATTTTACACCTCGGCATTTCTTTTGCACACGATTTATAAATAATTCAGATTTCCAACACGATTCTATACTTGATTGTTTGGTGAGTGATTCACGTGATGATAGAACATATATTAATAGAAACTTTGCAAACGAGTTCAAACATAACACAGAACAACAAGTCAAACAAACATTGAAAAACAGAAAAGTAAGAATTTTAAAAGTAGTGTTGCTTTACTATGAATATAAATACAGTTGTGGCTACAATAAGCATGTCCATGAAAAAACAAATTTCCACCCCACTATATCCACATTAGTGCAGATAAGTGGGTTAGTGCTGTGTAAAAATACTGTACAAGATCATAAAAATCGGTGTGGTTGAATTTGTTACATTAAGAGCAGTGAATATTGTTCATTTTTAGGCCTAGGCAATAGGATAGGATAAGATAGTATAAAAGGATTTAAGTGTAATTATGAATATATATGTTTGTTTGATATGCACCCAACTTTGCCTAACTACAATTTTATATTATTTTTGTAAGATGAATTTAATTAGGTAAATGGAGTGAATCCAGGAAAAAAACGAGTGGATTGTAGCCAACACTAAACTCTCCAAGCCATAGTAAGCGTTCATTTTTTCTTCTTGAAAGGTTGACAATCTCTAAATACATTTTTATGAAGAACATTTCTATTAGATTCTGTCACAAAACTCATAATATGCATTTTATACATGATACCTGTTGAGATATTTTAAGTAAAATTGCATTACTAGCAAGATGACCATGTATGAGACAGTGTATAAATGTTGTATTTGTCAAGATAGAAGAATGCGGTGTTTGATTCTCACTGCCTACCCAATTGAGGAAGATAGAAGTGGAGAGCAAAAAATACACTTGTCTATAGAGACACAAACAATATCAATATTACATAAGTTGATCACTCAATTTTCCCTTACAGAAGCTATTTTACTTCTGTTATTTACATTTAAATTACTTCTGTTATTTACAAATATGAAATTTATTTCACATAAATATGGTAGACCATAGATTTATTTCTTTAAATTATGACAATCCTACAATGCATTTTTGTTGTATCAAAATTTCAAACAGTATAAAAATACATTGATTTTTCCGACCGTGAGAGCATTTTGAAAATTTGGACAGATGAAATCATAGAGAAGAAATTTATGGGTATCTATGGAAAACAAATCAGCTCTAGGTATGTATATGCACTTTACACATATTATGTTAATATGAAGTCGATCGGACTACTAGTTTGGGCTGTAGAGAGGATACAAGAAGGATAATCCGTAATACGTACGCCTACATACAAACACATATCTACATGATACGCGTTGAGAAATTGATGTAAAAAATATGGTTAAAAATTATGAAATCATGACTCTCCAATATTTCATAGTGTGGAGAGTAAAAACTCCTGGAGATGTAGTAGAATGGTTCTTTTCATTTATTTTTGTGGAAAAAATGTTTATATTTTTTCACATTATGGTTGTCAATCACATGTCATCTTATTTGGGCAAAACACTAACAGCTGGTGCTCTCGCTGTGTGTTGAAAAGACGAGTAGGTTGTCGCTTTCAAAATCGCTACAAAACATCATTTACCTCCATTCACAATACACACGTGTAATAAATAAGCAAATATGAGCAAAAGTTAAAGATTACGAATTTTTTAGCATATTGCTTTTTACTCCTCACTAACCCAAGGGGATATACTGGCGAAATCGCATTTTTTTAAGGATATTTTTTTATTGCAGATTATCAACTAGTATCATGCTGTTACCGTATTCCGAAAGTTTCATCACAATCTATCTGTGTGCGCGTGCTATGTTCTATGTACGGCGTGTTTATTCTAATACTTTATCGATTATAGACTATAGAGCTCATTCGATTCTTTTCAAATTTTGCAAATATGTACCTAATCTGATACTCGCTTAGACCCCATTAGATTTTGAAGGATATCTAAATAGTTTTTCTCAATATTTTTAACTGTCAAATATTTCAAAGTGACCCCAAACTCAGGAAACTTGATATTTTTATTTTCAAATTGCTAAAAAGGCACACCACTTTCATAAAATCGCATCGAAGGATTATCAAGTTTTCATAGTAAAATACTTAAATAAAAAATAATTTAACAAACCCATTTCATGAAAATGCTGAAAAGTTTCCATAAAAATTGAATATTTTGTGGAGTGTCTTGTTTGTGAGGAGTGTAGCGTTGGCCACAATCCACTCCTTTTTTCTTGAACACGTATATTCTTCTTGACTATCTGCTATAGTATACACACTTTGTACCCGGTTGGTTGGAAGAAATTGTCGATTAGATTCTCTAGCGTACAATGAAAAAGTTGGAAAAAGTTACTTGACTAATTCAAAACCATCTTACAATATTTATTTGAAGTAACTGACATACTCCTTGTTTTATTTTACAAAACTTTTTTAAGTCGTTTGTTATTCATTCTTTCTACGTCTGCGATTCTTCTTCTTCACCATGTATTATGGCATTTGACTTGTTTGTGAGGGTGGACTATCATGGGAGGGAGGTCCAACCGTCTTTCCATTTCTTCGCAGGTCTTCCGGCTAATCTTCTGTTAAGAAATCTTCTATAAAGAATTATTCTACTGTCGTCCATGGGTTTATAACATACATACAATCACGCCATATCCCACAACGAGGGATAACCAGTGACAGAGGTGCGGAAGTGCATAACATTATCAAAGGGATCACAGTACATGCGTGTATCCCCACTAACCAGTATCGTCTCAACTAAAAAAAACAATTTGGGGGTATCAGAAGGTTTATATTGCAAATGTGCGTCTTGAAAAGGATTCTATTTTATTTAAAACATTACCTCCGAGTATGATATTGCTTATGTCTGTTCATTAAATAATTGATAATACATAATTTATAGTGATGAAGTATTTCAATCAAAAGAGCTACTTACATGATCAACTCTGGTTTATTCGAAATAAATGAAATTACAATATAAATAATAACTTAATTAATTTGTTTTGTCGTGGGTCGGTACTAATAGATAAAAATTTAACGTGACTCGACTCTATTGAACGATCAACACATTGCCCCCAAGTCAAATTGAAAACGCTGTTCGTTTTCGCCAAGCGCTAATTTTTTTTGTATGGGATTTGACGTTAGTTGTAGAAATTTTTTCTACAATAACAAACAACAAACGTCAAATCCCATACAAAAAAAATTAGCGCTTGGCGAAAACGAACAGCGTTTTCAATTTGACTTGGGGGCATTGCCCCCAAGTCAAATTGAAAACGCTGTTCGTTTTCGCAAAGCGCTAATTTTTTTTGTATGGGATTTGACGTTTGTTGTTTGTTATTGTAGAAAAAATTTCTACAACAAACGTCAAATCCCATACAAAAAAAATTAGCGCTTGGCGAAAACGAACAGCGTTTTCAATTTGACTTGGGGGCATGAATAAAATATCTGTAGGTACCTACATTGGCTTGTATCAACATGCAGCCGTGGGCTATGGCTCGTTGATCTTCGGGAGTATTCGAGAATCATGAGGCTATACATATTGCAGCTGATAAGGTGCAGCTACAGCAACATTCAGAATAAGTGGTGAACCTCGTTGCTGAACTTTGTGATATTATTGTAGCCTGTTGTATTTTCGATTACCCGGTTCTTAAGGGACACCCGAAATCGATGAAAATAGAAAATAATGGAATGACTATTATGCCCGTGCATCACAGATACGTGCCCTTATATAAACATGGATGCCTTCGTGGCTCTGTTGGTTAGATAACTGACTGCTGAGCTAAAGATTTCGGGTTTGATTCTCGGTTGAGGCATAGTTTTAAATTGTGTTTTCAGTCTGGAAGTAAAGAAGGTAAAGAAAATAACTTATAGATATAAAAACACAAATCAATAGGTATGTAGGTAAATACAAAACAGCAAACCGACAGCGAGTTATAGCTGTATAATAGAGTCTCTATCATACAGAGCTATAACCGCGAACAATTAGAATATGCGATTCCAAATGGTGAATGAAAGTTTAACCAAAATCCCGGTAGTCGTTACCCTAATATCAGGGGTTTTCAATCTCCTGGACGCGGGCCAAATATTACCCAAAAGTAAGCGAATGGGTACCAACCAAGATGGCGTAAAATATATTATATCTTTGCATTGCGGTAGTTTAGATTCATTACTTTAGATAAACGGATAATTAATTTTTAAAGGTAATTTATTGTGTCACTGTAATATAATTAATTTTGTACTTGGGATAGCATTAGCAATAGGCTGGGGTGCCATACTCAGTATACGCCATGCTATATAAAATAAGTGGTTTTGGTTTAATTCACGGAAGATGTGTCGTTTTATATTAATTTGTTGATGTAGGTACTCTAAAAAATTTTGGAAAAAATATTCGGAGACTAGACACAATAAATAATAAACTATCGTGCAATATACCACATTCTGATATATTCACTGCTAGCAATAACTGCTGCAAAAACTTTTTATATAGATGCATAGCGGCGTGAAAGTTTAATTTATGTACCTATTTTTTTTAATTTGTTTTTAATCTTATATCATAGTATACGACAGTCAATACGAAAATAAAATATTAAATTATATAGCCTTATTATCAATATGAAAATAAAATATCAAATTTTAAGTTTCCTGAGCGTGAGTTGAGTTTGAAATATTCAACAGTTAAAAAAATCGAATAAAATTATTCAAATTCTAAGGGGGTCTAAGCGAGTACTAGATATACAAATTTTCAAAATTTGATTAGAATCCAATGAGTACTTTAATCGATAAAGTGGAATAAACACGCCATACACGGTACACAGAACACAAACAGATAAAGTAGAATAAACACGCCATACACGGTACACAGAACACAAACAGATAAAGTAGAATAAACACGCCATACACGGTACACAGAACACAAACAGATAAAGTAGAATAAACACGCCATACACGGTACACAGAACACAAACAGATAAAGTAGAATAAACACGCCGTACATAGCACACAACACACACACACATACACAGATAAATTGTGATGAAACTTTCAGAATACAATCTCAACATGGAGTCAATAATCTGCAATAAAAAAAATCCAAAAAATTGCTATTTCATATTATAATTCTTCACTATATCTTCTTGGGGTAGTGAGGAGTACAATGAATATCAATTTATTAAGTTTTTCGGCGGAATCTTCTTGGTGATAATAAAAATTCGTAAGCAACAACGAGAATTTGCGCAGAAAAAAATTGCGTTTATATATTAACATTTTTTGACCAATGTTTTGATACTATAAGAAAACGAGTGGGTTGTGGCCAACGCTATACCTACTCCTCACAACCAAGTCACTCCACAGAGTATTCAAATTTTATATGGAAATTTTTCAACATTTTTTATTTATATATTTTATTATGAAAACTTGATATTTTTTCAATGCAATTTTATGAAAGTGATATGCCTTTTTACTAATTTGAAAATAAAAATTTCAAATTTTAATTTTCCTGAGCTTATGGTTACTTTGAAATATTTGATATTCTTCAAAATCTAATGGGATCTAAGTGTGTATTAGATAAACCAATTTGCAAAATTCGAAAATAATCGAATTAGCACTTTACTTTATAATCGTACACGTCGTACATTATTATAGGTGGATAACTTGTATAGCGCCGTTTTCGTGGAAAATCACCTCAAGGGCGGCATAGCATACAGCACAGAGCACAGAGTACACAAACAGATACATTATTATGATACTATTAGAATACAATCTCAGCATGATACTTGTTGATGATCTGCAATAAAAAATTGCCTTAAAAATTGCGAATTCATAACTCCCCACTATATTCTCTTAGGTGAGTGAGGAGTGAAAATTCGAAATTACAAATATTTACCCAGAAATTATTAGTAGCGTCTAGCCCCTGAGTTTCTTTTCTGCATTCTTAGGTTAGGTTTAAGTTTGTGTATAATAATAATAGCGACTCGCGTGTGCGACTTGCTTTTTAATTCATTATAAATTGAATTAAACACTACGAGATCTCAACCAATCAGAGAGCCAACCGGGAACAGAAGGCGGAATGGTGAATGCGGATTGTAGACGCTAGTTATATAGGCTACCTCGTACACCCTCACAGATGTTTTTGATGCTCAACAGCTACATGGCTGGTAGTATTTTTTTTTTTTTTATTATTAGTAGCGTCTAGCCCCTGAGTTTCTTTTCTGCATTCTTAGGTTAGGTTAAAGTTTGTGTATAATAATAATAGCGACTCGCGTGAGCGAGTTGCTTTATAAATTGAATTATAAATTATTATAAATTAAATATATAATATTCTTTTAATTTTTCGCATTTAATATAAAATTTCACAACTCATATGACTTAATACTACGAGATCTCAACCAATCAGAGAGCCAACCGGAAACAGAATGCAAACGGGTAGATACAGATTGTAGACTCTAGTGTAATTATTGCTATTAAATTTGACACTTCGGCATTTATTTTCCACACGATTTATAATAATTAAGGTTTCCGACACGGTTTTATATTTGATTGTTTGATGAGTGATTCACGTGATGATAGAACACACATATTACTAGTTTGATGAGTGATTCACGTGATGATAGAACACACATATTACTAGTTTGATGAGTGATTCACGTGATGATAGAACACACATATTACTATAGTTTGATGAGTGATTCACGTGATGATAGAACACACATATTACTAGTTTGATGAGTGATTCACGTGATGATAGAACACACATATTACTAGTTTGATGAGTGATTCACGTGATGATAGAACACACATATTACTATAGTTTGATGAGTGATTCACGTGATGATAGAACACACATATTACTATAGTTTGATGAGTGATTCACGTGATGATAGAACACACATATTACTAGTTTGATGAGTGATTCACGTGATGATAGAACACATATATTACTAGTTTGATGAGTGATTCACGTGATGATAGAACACACATATTACTAGTTTGATGAGTGATTCACGTGATGATAGAACACACATATTACTAGTTTGATGAGTGATTCACGTGATGATAGAACACACATATTACTAGTTTGATGAGTGATTCACGTGATGATAGAACACACATATTACTAGTTGCATGTAACACATGAGATACAACTGTCGATAGCGATTGTACGTATAGTTGAAGAATAAGTACCAAACTATAAACCCATAAATACAAATTATTTAATATTTTAAGATATTTGGTTTTCTATACAACACATGTACCTAGGTATGTATGTCAAGATAGGATAGTACGGAGGTCAGTCCTTTGATCCTACCCAGAATATGAAAACAGCATGATGGTATGTACGTATGTTTGGAGATTAGTATCAAACAATTCAGTCTTCTTAGATATTGTGTGTAGGCTACTACCATACAAATTGTATGAAGCAAAGTCGTCACTAAATTCAATTTTTATAAAAATTGTTAAAAAAAATTGAGATGTGCTAATACAATGTTAATATTTTTTATAGAAAATTAAATTATCTAGTTGGGGTGTTTCGGCTTTTTTCGATATTTTTAAAAAATTTGGAAATATAGGCAGTTAAACTCATAAATTTATCATATTTTTTTTTTAATAAAAAATGTTTGAGAAACCCTGGAATTAAAAAAAAATCTATTTGAAATATTGTATTTGTCTATGTTTATACCAATTTTCAGCGTTCTAGCTTTTACGGTTTATGAGATATATGGAAAAATAAATCAAAATTTCAAAAATTGATAACCCCTGACTGAAACCAAAATTCACAATTCTGAGTATAAAAGTTTTGTAGGCCTATAACTTTCTATATATTCTGAAAATTTGGGCTCTGTAAATTGAGCGGATCAAAAGTTATAAGGGGACACACACACACACACAAAACTCACATAAAATGTTCTACTCCGAATTCTGAGTAAATCCATGTATGGGAACATATATGCTGCGAGGCCTCTAGTTGGTGTTATTAGCATGCAAAAAATTTACTATGCCATGCAAAATTTTCCTTCGTACACACATCTTGGCTTAATAATGTCGATCCATTCAGAGAATTGAATTCTCATGAACGAATCGTCAGTTGGAATAGAAACTTTGCAAACGAGTTCGAACACAACACTGAACAACAAGTCAAACAATCATATAAAAACAGAAACATGTTGGAAGACTTCAAACAAGGTGATTCGGATGATATAAAGTGAGTGATAGAGAACTGTGGAAGTCTCAGAGGAAAGACCTATGCCCATTATTGGACGAAGGAGAGCAGACGTAATGAGATAACGGAACACGTTAATGAAGGTCATAACATAAATAAATATCGTTCCGTTCTTCTCGTTAACCCCAACACTAGAGCATGTATGTTTTAACGATTGTCACTCAAAACTTCAAACTGCTGCTAAACACAATTATTTCAAAACGAATTAAAGGTTGAAAGAAGGTCGGTTGGAATTAACTTTTATGATGGGTCTTAAATTCTCATATCCACCAAATTGTCAGGTATGTTTAGTTAATGTTGCTATCTCCAGCCATTACTCTTGGACCTGGTGTCTCCTCGTCTACATCCACCTACCTCGCATAATTTATTCAACCAATTATTTTAAAATTTTCCATCCCATTTATTCGGTCAACCCGAGGTTTTTTTTTTGGTCTCCACCACACAGACAAGAGTTGATTTAAAACCGATGGAAATTTGAATAAAACGGAAAGTTTTTCACCCCACACCCCGCGTCGTTAAAGATATTAAAAAAATCCCATCCCCTACACTCAAACTGAATTATCCCCCACACCCCTTTACCGAATTAGGCCCCTTCAGGGCTTCAGATATCTAAGCTGGTGATGGGCAAAATAAAAGCTGTCGGTTTGGTCTTGAACTCATGTTTTATGAGAAGACCGTTATTTATTTATTCATACATACATACCATTACACCATATATCGCACGGGGTAGGCAGAGAGAAATGAACGCCACATCTTGACACACATTTATTGCCTCATACATGTTTGTCTGTTGTTCACGCTTCTTTCATTTCCGTCTTTCAAAATACCTTTCACATGGACGTGCCATCGCCATTCCTGTCCGCAGAGTATATTTTCTTCGTCAGGCGTTCCTCATTCATTCGCCCCATGAGGCCAAACCATCTCAATGTGTTCACATTCATTTTATTGATGACATCTTTCTTCATCTTACATTTTTTTCCTTATTTAATTATTTCTGACCCTGTCATACATCTTTCTTTTACAAATTCTTACTAGCGATCTCATCTCAACTGCATTTATTTTGCTTTCGTGCTACTTCTGCCATGTCCAGGTTTCACTTTCATTCATCGAGTTTGGCACTAAGATAACTTTAGCATACTTTGATATGTTGCGATCATTTATAACTGGTCCAAGTGCTTCATTTACTTTGTTTCCTGCCATAACTCTTCTTTCCTTCTCTTTATCAATGCGTATATTCCATTGAAACATGCTTCCCAGATAGAAAATTTGTCGATTTATTTTTTCAACTTATTTATAATATCGTGATCTGTGAATGTTCATATAAAATGTAATCGTATGACTCTTTTTGTTATAAAGGTACAATCGTAACTGAAATTAAAGCAAGACCGCTGGCAATAGGTGCTATAATGGTCTGATAAAGCACATAAGGTCCAACCTATTAACAAGGAAAACAATAATCTTGCTATACAAAACTCTTCTCCGACCTTTCTTTGAGAAAAGATGAAAGATTTTTGGCCCAGTAAACAATAATGGACTGGAGGATACGATATAATCATGAACTATAGGCATTATATGACGAATCCATTATTTTAAAAGACATAAAATAATGCAGACTGCAGTGGTCGGGACATTTCGGCCAGATGAATGATGACAGTATTCCCAAAACGATGATAACCACCAATCCAGAGGGCAGATGAAGTAGAGACAAGCTTAAGCTTAGATGGCTGGATTACACAAAATACGACATCAGGGTGATCGGAAAAGCAAACTGGAGGAAATGATTCTGGAGGAGGCCAGGGCCCACACCAGGGTTTGTTGACCTATGTATGATTTGTTTATTGGTTGCTTTATACATATATATTTTTTTCATTTTTTTGACGTGTTAACTTATTTATTTGTTTATTGATTGCTTTCTAATTCGGATACTTATTTCTTCTTTTTTATTTCAATATAACAATCATGTATCTAGAAGTGGACTTGTTATTAAAATTGTGATAAAATTGTCCTTAATAAAAACAGGAATTACTCCTAGTTAATTAGATAAAGATTTTTTGAACTAAAAAACATGGTACTTCCCAACAACTATTTTATTTCTACTTCTTCTTCAGCCTGTTATTTTCCATTCTTGGACATAGGCCTCCCCCTTGATCCTCTAAAACTCTCTGTCTTGGGACTACTGCATCCATATGCCTCCGGCACATTTCTTGATATCATCAGACCACTGCCTATGGGTCTGTCGACATCCATAAATTATGAATTACACACTAAATAAAATTATAAATTATACACTATAAATTATAAATTACATGTTCAACAACAATAAGTTCCTGTATGTATTTTGTTATGGAAAAAAAAATATTATTATATTTATTATTAAAGATTCGTTAAATCTGAAAGAAAGGACGTAGCCATGGCCAAGACTGATACAGCCCATTCCTGTTCCAGATATCAGAGCCCGGATTTATAACACGATGCTAATTAATTTTATTACAACCAGAGGAATAAATTGCAACCAGTCGATCTGTGAGGGTAATTTGAAATTTCGGTACTGGGAACAGACGGTGACTCTAATACCTATATATCCTCTTAGATTGATTGGACATTATAATATTATTATCCAGCATCTTTGATTTTACATTGTAATGAGACTCTCGGTAACAAGATCATTTCAATTTGTAACGAAAAGTGATCTCGAGAAAGATTTCATTATGAGATTTGCAATATCGGTATCATGTATCCGAAGAACCGGAACTAATTCCCGATAGAAAGTTTTATTTAATTTAATTTTATTTTATTCAACAGCTTTTCTTCTCACAATAATCAAATATTTGTACCTATAGTTTAAAGATCAGAAATCGCCATTGACAACGTTTCATGGAATTTAAATTTAACTTATATTTTGACGTTTGGATGAAAAAGTAAGACAATAATGGATTAATTATTCATTAATTCATTCATTTATTTATAAAGAGGAACGAGTGGGTTATGGCCAACGCTAAACTCTTCACTAAGAAGTCATTTTATGAAGTATTCAATTTTTGTATGGAAAATTTTCAGCATTTTCATGAAATGAGTTTGTTAAATTATTTTTAATTTAAATATTTTTTTATGAAAACTTGTTAACTTTTCAATGCCATTTTATGTAAGTGGTGTGCCTTTTTACTAATTTGAAAATAAAAATTTCAAATTTTAAGTTTCCTGAGTTTGGGGTCACTTTGAAATATTTGACAGTTAAAAAAATTGAAGAGAGAAAAGAATGACTCATATATCGTTCAAAATCTAATGGGGTCTAAGCGAATATTAGATATATATATATTTGCAAAATTTGAATAGAATCAAACGAGTGCTTTAGTCTATAATCGATAAAGTAAAAATGAACACGCCGTACATAGCACACTGCACACTGCACATAGCACATAGCACACACATACAGATACATTGTGATGAAACTTTCAGAATACAATCTCAGCATGATACTAGTTGATAATCTGCAATAAAAAAATACCCTTAAAAATTGCGAAATCATACCTCCCCACTATATCCCCTTGGGTTAGTGAGGAGTAATAAAGTTGATTTATATGTACAATCGCAATATTTCCCATAGATAAGTTACAATGTAAACATAGACGTGCTTAGAGATTATGTCAAATACCTATTTACGGATATTCAAGAAAGAGAAAAATTGGCACATAAAGAAGGAACTAGGGAATGAACGGGAAGAGTTTAAATGTTCACATTAAGTGTACATATATATGTTCAATAGTATAATGTTTATCTTCTTAAAGCCCAACAGTGAAAACAATCAAAAACTGTAACCTTGGTTCAGAAATTTCGTATTTTTCTAACCAATGTTAAAATTCACATTCGACAAGAGACTGAGAGTTCATCTGCATGAGTAGTATAAAAAATAACGTTGAGACTGTTACGGGAACCAATGTATCCATGTGTCCATATTGAATGAACTACAGATAAAAAATAGTCTGTCGCCAAACTATTTTCTGCGCATTTGTTACCTACTATTTTAGAAAATATGTCAGAAGGGCTCCTTAAAAATCACGTCGTAATGGGTAGGGCGGATGGTAAAAAATCCAAAAAGTCACTCACCGACCGATATAATGGCTTTTTCATTTACCCTACAGCAAGGCCGTAGCCAGAAAAAAAGAAGATACATATTTATTTAGTAAGTAACAATTAGACTGCAGTAACATACGGTGTACCCATTTCTGTTGTTACGGTGCACCCATTTCAAAATTTTGTATGAAAAAAATAATTATTGAAATATATTTAATAATTCAGCATTTTTATCACATTTTTTTAGCGTGACACTCCGTCAGGTATACTGGTACATGCTCGCACATACATTATTTTTTTAGATGTTCTTATATTTCCAGGACGCGTGAGACAAACACACACGCTAACGTTTGTACTCGCACGGGGATACGCTCGCGGGGCGACTTGTTTCTACTGTTCCACTAAGCTAAACCCCCCCGAAATTATTTTGTGGCTCCGGCCTTGCCCTACAGGATCTTCAACAAGTCATATCCTTCGATCTGCCTAAAAACGTCCTAAATGGAGAATAATCATTCGAGTGATTAAGTGTAGACGCCATATGTATATAAATAATATGCAATCGCCAACCTTGAAAATAGTATGATATGTATCGACGTTGAAGATATGTTCTGCAGTGTAAAGAAAATTTTATGATGTAGTAATAAAGTCAGGGAAGAAGAAAGCGGTTTAATAACAAAAGCCACAAGGGTTACATGGCGCGTTGAAGGGCATGTTGAGTGAAAATCGGAAGGGAAAAATACATAAATAAACGCGCATAAATGTATTCCTGCTTACAAAATCCATCGGTTGTATTTATGGTGGGAATTTTTCAGTCTACTTAGCTTTATTTTCCTTCTGTTTCTTTGTCCAAAGATGTGCTGAATAGCTCATATAGTATCAGTACTTAAACTTAATCTACCTCATCGCATATATCTTTTTTAAAAGAGCTTTTTTAAGCTTTATAAGCCATACTGGTTTTTGTAACTAGGCAACTTGATTTATATCGATATTTCCCGCCGTTGAAAGGACTCTAATTCACGTAAAAAGCAACTTAAAAATATTTATCCTGAAATAAAATATATAAAATGAAGCAAAACAGAGTACCCATAAGGAAAATATTTTTTTACTTATATAAAACAAGATTGCTTGAATCATTCGCAATCGGGTTCACAATGAATAATTTGTAGATTAAGGTATACATGTACACCTTATTATAACTAATTGATGTTTGGAATATGTATGATACACATTTATGTATATTGTTAAACTACAGTGATGAAAATATTGTTAAAAATACGCTCTTAACTATAAAATCATTACTAGACACTTAATACAAGATTTTATACAAAATCTTGTATCACACACACACACACACACACACACACACACACACACACACACACACACACACACACCCTCACACACAAACACCCCTCACACACACACACACACACACACACACACACACACACACACACACACACACACACACACCCTCACACACAAACACCCCTCACACACACACACACCCCCTCACACACACATACATATACACACCCTCTCTCTTACATAAGCGGAATAATAATTAAATAAATAAATAATCAAAATACTTTACTACTTACACTACACACACAAACCAAAATGTATTTGACACATGTAACTGACATTAGATTTAGATAATTGATGTATCATATGTATTAATCCATGTAATAAACTATCTAATGTTGTATGTGTTAATTAAAAAATAAAATAAAATAAAATAACATTAAAATCATAACTAGAAGATACTTTATACAAGATTTTATACAAAATAACTTTAAAATCATAACTAGAAGATATTTTATACAATTTAACTAAAAAATCATATCTAGATACTTTATACCAGATTGTATACATCATAATTATAAAATCCTCTCTCGAACACGAGTTTTTAACTCTATCAAGAGAGTTTCAATGCTGTTAGTTTTGTTATATATTGTCACTAAGTCAAAATATTGTGTAATACTCTTACAAAAAATAAATCAATAAAATTCAAACTAAAAAAATCATAACTTGATACTTTATACAAGATTTAATACAAAATAAGTATAAAATCATATCTGTGGCGCAACCGCCGATTGCGCCGCGTAGCTGAGTTACACCGGCAGGCGCCATCTTGCCCTGCGCCGTATTCACAGCCCGTCTCCTATTTAAGGGGAAGCACAGCGCGCCCAGACCATTCCGTCATCCAGATCTCGAGGCTAGGCATCACGCTGCCCGACCGCTCGTCGTCGTTCAAATCGTCCGCGTTCCAAATTTACATTTATAATCATTAAATAATAACTCGACATTTCTGTACCAAGTAATATTAGTAAGCACCAATTGTAATCATCAACTTGATAAATAAAAGAGTAAGTTCAATTTCCTGTTATATCTTTCAATCTGTCAACCATTCCTACCTGAGTAATATTTGATAATAATATTTAATCTATTGTATACGGTATCGCAGTTGCTTGGTCGATCAATCTGTGGCTCAGCTGTCGGGACTCTCCGAACAGACGGCCTCCAGGTTCGAACCAAGCGGTTGAGATATCATTTGGGTTGTATGTAGCTGAAGGCGGACAAACAGGTAATACCTACACGTCCAACTGACCGACCTTACCACCTCAATTACAGGCGTGTATACCAGCTCACGCTGGTATGCAATCGCTTCCAACCAAGTGACCACTCTGGCACTTTAGTAAGCTCTACATACTACAAATACCTTTTAACCCCAAAACATACTTTATACAAGATTTTATACAAAATAAGTATAAAATCATATACTTCTTCTTCTTCCGATGGCTCTACAGCCCATATCGAGCCTTGGCCTCCATCAATCGTCGCCTCCAACTCCTCCTGTCTACCGCTGCTGTCCTCCAGTCTGCCACTTGCAGTAATTGTTTCGCATCTCTTTTCACTTCATCCTCCCATCGCAGCCTGGGTCTGCCGACCTTTCTTCTTCCACCCGGATGTCCCTCAAGGATCCTCTTGGGTGCCCGTGATGACGGCATTCTCTGTACATGCCCAGCCCATCTCAGCCTGCTCAGTCTAGCATGTACAGAGAGCCTAGGAGTCTTATAGATGCTGTATATTTCATCATTATACCTTATTCTCCAAGCTTCTCCATCATTCACGGGTCCCAGTATTTTCCGTAGCACTCTCCTCTCAAATGTATCCAGCATCTCTGCGGATCTTGCTGTCATCGTCCACGCTTCGCTCCCGTATGTCACCACTGTTCTTATTATAGTCTTATACAGGGTGATTTTTGTTTTTCTGTGAACACTTTTTGATTTAAGCACCGGGAGCAGAGAGAAGAATGTTTTGTTACCAGTTGTGATCCTTCTTATTATTTCTATGTGGTCTTCATTTTCCTTGGTTATGGTGGACCCCAGGTAAGAAAATTCATCAACTACCTCGAAGTTTCGATCCCCAAACTGAATGCTGCGTAGAGGGTTATTTCTTGAGTTTCTGGATTGTTTCATTAATTTCGTTTTGCTTTCATTAATTTCCAATCCAACCTCATATGCTGTTGTTTCCAATGGTTCAAGAACCTCTCTTACAGCTGTCAATGATCTTGCCACTATGTTGAGATCATCCGCGTATCCTACTATCTGGCTGCTTTGGAAAAATCATATACTAGATACTTTAAACAAGATTTATTCATTATAAAATAACTATAAAATCATTACACAAAATAACTTTATACAAGATTTAATACAAAATAACAATAAAATCATCACTGGATACTTTATACTAAAATATACAAGAAACCTAGGTACACGGTTTTGACTTCGTAATTTCATGAATCAGCTCGCATTATTAGCACTGCAGTTGCCTTATTACTCAGACGATCTTTTCAAACAAGATCAGCTGGGTAATCAGCAATCAGTTATCATTAGAAACAAACTATGAAATTTTGGAATTCCTGTCCAGATCTCATTTCAATGTAGTGGAGAGTGCAAACCCTGACTGTCCAGAATCTTTCTCTTGTCCTAGATTACTGATATGCAGTTGAACAATAGTCCACTTGAGGAATGGAGCATCAGATATACAGAATTTCGCAGTCTCCTACCCCACTACATTGGCAACGTTACACAGCTTATAGCTCTATTCATCCCCAGAGCGGCTGCGAGTCGGACGAAACAAGGAACTACATCTGATTTTTTACGCGAAGATCATTTTGTGAATGTAGACATATGAAATCAGTATGCTTACTTCTTCTTTGTCCTCGTCGTTGTCCCATTTACATTGGATCAACTCTCCTGAGTCTATAATGCTTGACTCGCCTGTAAGTTGTTGGATCATTCATTCATATCTCTCTTGCAGATGTTTTTTGATGATTGGTAACCATCTGGTTTTCCTGGTTTTCTGGTGAGTCGTCCAATGTCCATAGCTCTCTGAATTCTTTTGTTTGTCAGTCACTTCAAAATGTGGTCATACCATATTAGTTCAATATAGATTACTTTTCATTCAGTCTTAGTTCAGGATTCAAATCTCTCTCGCAGATGTTTTTTGATGCTCGATGCGCCATGTGGCTTTGCTAGTTTAGGATTCAAATCTCCCTCATAGATATGAGGACGATGCCTTTAGTGGGACGTTATGAAAAATTGCTGGTGTTGGGTTACATGATGACGTTTATTAAATGTAACCAGCCCGAGAGAATGCTAGATGAGAACTGAATGAGGTTTTGATTGGTGGGGGTATATATAGGCAGTAGTGTCTAGTCACAGCTTTCCTTTTCTGCATTCTTAGGTTAGGTTTAAGTTTGTATGCTTTTTAATTCAATATAAATTGAATTAAACACTACGAGATCTCAACCAATCAGAGAGCCAACCGGGAACAGAAGGCGGAATGGTGAATGCGGATTGTAGACGCTATCAGCGGTACTAATAACATTTTCGTTAAAACTCGTTTTAGCCAACTAAACCTCGCACTACGTAAACCACATATTAGGCACTAATTCGTGGTTTAGTGGGTTCTTACTAATAATGTAAAAATGTACAAGGACTAAGTAAACCATGGAATACGGAATGAATGTTGTGTGAACGCAGCCATTTAACGGGAATTTCGGAATTTTTCTTTACTTTATGCTATTTTTTGTTCATTCTCTATTATTAGCCGTCATCTATGACATCTATCGAGAATCATCGTATTTCTATGTTTGTCATTGTTTGTTTACTGCATGGTTTTGATGGTTTACTGTTTATATATCGTCACGTATTGGTTGAATTCCCAATAATTTAACTTATTACAACATAACTTATTACATTTATTTTAAAACAATTGTCAATGGAAAATAAATATCTTCATTTATTTGCCTTCTTCCAAATAAATCTACGAGAAGTCTAACTCCTGCCTTCTGTACTTTCTTCTAAAATTAATGTCGTCGTAATCAAACGGATTACAACGCACCTATGAACACACCTTATAAATTTTGCGTCATCAAAAAACTTTCCAACTGCTCAATTTCTTGAAACGATCTTTCAAAATCGCCGATTCTATAATCAAACAGATTGTTGTCCATAATTAAAAAAAAGTATTTCTTTATAAATGACAAAATACAATACGCGCGGTCTATTTGACTTTTGACAGCTCACGAATTCACTATTGCTATTCCACCAATAAACTAGGGGACCGGATGGTTTAGCGTTACCATGGTGATATAAACCATGGAATAAAATAGAAGTTTTAAAACTTGGTTATTAGTAAGATTTTTGGCCGTTAGGTTTTAATCACTCTATTCCATAGTTCAACCTCGCTACTTTTTCGTTATTAGTACCGCCATATAAGTTGTATAGGCTACCTCGTACACCCTCACAGATGTTTTTGATGCTCAACAGCTACATACATGGCTGGTAGTATTTATTTATTTATTTATTTTATTTATCAGTATGTCTGTTTTTATGGCTGGAGTCTCGATTTTCATAGCTCTCCGAATCGCGATGTCTTTAAAAGGTGGCCATAACACTTGAGATAAATATATATGTTACTATAATTTTCTTCTGATAATATTAACCGTCATCTTTTTAGCCTGACTTTCTGATATACCTACCACCAACTAAATTTTCTTTACGTGCGGATCCAAAATCGACACCCGTCGGGTGGATAAATTCAATAAAAAAATAATAATAAAAAAGGCAATATGAAAAGGAGAGAAAAATAATGTATTATTCATCCACCTATTGGACACGTCTTATCCGCATTTTTATCAAATGATTTATATAAGAATATGTAATACTGAATATTGGAACAATAACACCGCATTATTGGAACAATAACACCGCATTATTGGAACAATAACACCGCATTATTGCTCCAATATACAATATATGATTTTTGAAAGATTATATATTTACTAAATCTTTTCCCACCAACCAAAGAACCGTGAAATCTCAAGTAAATTCTTACAAATTACTAAGATAATAATTGTCCATTGAGAAGATTTCACATATTGGGAAATAAGAATGCTTATCTGATATTTTTTTAGATTCCAAAGTGATGAATTTTTTTATTTTTGTGATGAATTTTTTTACGTAAATTCATTTAAGAGGAAATATTAAAAATGCAAATATTTTGTATTAAATTTGGTAATTTTAAAATTGTTTTGTAATTGTAATAAAAAAACTGAACCATTGTTTTTTTTATAAATATACATAATATTTTAAATGTTTAAAAAAGTGTCTTTCCGATACGTTTATTTATGCATATTTAAATATTTATGTATATGTATATATTTTATATTTTTACACAATATACGGCATAAGCCATTAACTTGTTACAATACTAATAATTATTTATAAACAAAGATAAAAATATAGAAACATAGATTCAGATGAACAGACAAAATAAAAATAGACAGAAAAGAATTAGAGAATTAGAATTAATATAAAAAAATTTAAAACATCTGAAAAAAAAACCTGAAAATGAGCTCAACTAACATGGATAAAAGAAAAATTAAAATATTTTTTTACAAAAAGAAATAAATTTATCAATCAAAGCTTCAATGTACCTACTAATGCCAAAAAAATATAATAATAGGGAAAACTATCGATATATGAAAGATACATAAATTTTTTTGAAGAACGGCAAGCTTTCTCCGAAAATATCTGCATCAACACAGAGGTTAATGTTATTGGCATGATTTTATAAATAAATATGTACATGATATGGAGATAAAAATTAAATACATATATTTTTTTATACAACCCTAATATATTATAGAGCTCTACAATACAATGCCGTCATCATTGTAATAGAAACATAAAATACATCAAATATAACTTTAATCTTTAAACCTATTTTGATTTGGTATAGTACATTGAGTTAAGCTTCTACCAAAAAACCTTCGGGAAAGATAATTCATAATAATAATAATTCAAGTGACAAAATATGTTATGTGTTAGTTTGGCAGCCCTGTTTATGTATATTAGAAGGCAGACACTAGTACGATACTATTGTTTTGTATTTCCCCCCAAAACCAACCATAAATAACATCAATTCTTGAACAAAGGAATATCGGGGTCACTAATATAAAAATATTCTCTCAATGTGTTCATTTCTTTATTTTACAAAAAGGTCTTTTGTCACTAAATATACTTATCAGTTTCTCGACGTTTTTTTGAGATATCTAATATACTTTTAATGTATGTTTAAAAATAATGCTTTTAGGTACCGGCTAACAATAGTGCTCCCAATATTTGAACAAATAAATACATTGTACTATTAGACTACCTTACAGTAGGTACCAATAGATTAACACTATACTAAATAAAAATATATGGCACTCCGACACAGGCATTGGCCTAGTAGAGTGTCTTATTCAAACACTATAATGAGTAAGTGATTAGAATAAAAAACATAAACTTTAATTTTAAGTTACCTAATTATAGTATTATATATTTTAATTTATATTGTTCATACATAATATATTATTATATTTGTAAAAAAAACGATTTATAATAAATAAATAAATAAATATTTTCAATTATCGTCGATTTTTGGTGTCCCGTTAGAACCGGGTGATAGAAGATACAACAGGCAAAATAGTTCAGCAATAAGGTTCACCGCCCATTCTGAATACTGCCTTTTTAGGTGAGACAAGTCTGGTGTGTGGAAATACACGCAGATGTCATGCTTACTTTTACTTTTATTTAATTTTGTAATGCACACCCGCATCCCTGTCGCTGGTTGTCCCACGTTTTGGGATATACCTCGATGGTATAAATGAATGAAAAACAAAGAATCCGCGTGTCTAATCGGGTCCTAATCGGTACTCCATATCATATGGAGTTCTATAATATCCTTAGACGTCATAGAACTCCATATGATAATTATATCCATGATATGGGTAATCACGAGGGTTTTGATTTCGCCGGTAAGACCAGACTTGCCTCCCAGGAGTCAGATATCAAAGTAAGCCACAAATGTCGACATTATTTTCCTTATATTTGGCGCCATGGATTTCTTAGCGCCCGGCGCACCTGCGCTTTTTTCACCTACGATGGGTCCAGTCCCGTTCAAAAGCAAATTGTCAGAATTATTGTACGGTAGATTTTTCCCAAAGAGATTGCCAGCCGTTTTCAGTGACCTCTCCCGTGGTATTATCGAACTAATATTATTCCATTCATTGCGAAACTTTACGATAGATGTCGCCATCAAAGCACAATACCGGATATTGTGTTAGGATTTGAAAATATTTATATAGATCCTTATACATTTTGTACGGACCAAATAAAATTTATCATTCCGTATTAAAGTGTAAATCGCCTTTGTGTCAAATTTGAATATCAAAATACGGCCAAAGAAAATAATATTGTATTATAAAAAGGTGTCATTTAGTTTTGATCCGACATCTATGAATCAAAAGCGCAAATAAAAATAACAGATTTTAGGTAAACCTTTGGATATTTTATACTTGCCTTCGTAATGTACTTATAATATTTAAAATAAAACTTAAACAAACTGTAAAACGAAATGAAAAATGAATATATTTTCGGTTTTTTGATAAAAAAAACTAAGTACTCACATAAAAAATAAGACGAAAAAATACTATTATTTTTTTCCTTCTATTTATTTCCTTTCGTTTTCCTTTACTACCCCATTAATTCCTTTTCGTTCTATTTAATTCCGAAAATTCCCTGAAAAAAATAAATACTACAAAAATTTACCCATTTACCCTGTTAGCTGTGAGCCACCGGCTTAGAATAGTGCTTCCATTCTTTTAAATCATTGTTTTCGAGTCTCCGGTAAGAGCCGGGTAATCGAAAATACAACAGGCAACAATAACATCTCACATAGTTCAGCAATGAGGTTCACCACCCATTCTGAATGTAGTGCCTTTTTTGGTGAAACGAGACTGGTGTGTGGGTATACATAGATGTGTTGTTCTCCCTTTTATACTGCACACCCGCACACCTTTCGCTGGTTACCCCACATTGTGGGATATACCGTGATGGTATATGAATGAATGAATGAAAAATTTATCCATAATAAGATTTTAATACTTCTTTACAATTCAATTAAATTTAATAATATTCCATTAACCTAATGTTTTTGGGCTTTCCTTTTTTTCTTGGTATCACCCCTACCTTCTCCATTATTCGTATCTTCGTTTTGAATATACGAATTGACTGTCTACAATGTGCATATATCCGACAGTTTCCGAAGTCAACCGAATATGATTATCGAAATTCTGTCTGAAAATGAAACGAGCCTTCATTCACGCGTCAACCGCAAAGACAATGTCACGTCAATCGTAGTTTATATTAAAAAAAAAACTGTTTCGTGACCCACCTTAACACCGTGAACAGTTGGAACATTAATTACCTACCTTAGTAAATTGTAATATAATTCGAAATATCTTTTATTTGAAAACTTTCATCACTGTAAATTGATATCTAATTTTGAACTGACATACTTTTGAAATATTTGGTCGTAGATGTTTAAATAATACATTTTTAGATCACGCACATAAAATATAATCTTAACCTTCTGATAATTAATTATTTCAAATTACTAATAAACATATACTTCCAAATATACAAAGATTATCATAAATATACCACTATTTTTTAACAGATTTTTAATTATCTCAATAGAGACGAAGTTGGAATATTTATTGTAGGAGAACCGGGAAATCAAGGCACCTACAGGGCTTACGACCTGTCACAAAAAAAGGCATAATTGGTCAACGTTGCGCAAGCGCATAAAGTGATCACGTAAACCAGCCGATGACAGGTCGTAAGCCCTGTAGGTGCCTTGATTTCCCGGTTTTCCTACAATAAATATTCCAACTTCGTCTCTATTGAGATAATTAAAAATCTGTTAAAAAATATCTTTGACTCCCGACAGGGAAAAAAATCCAATGTTTGCGCATATGCAATAATGAAAATATTCGTATACCACTATTGTTTGTTGTTGCGTTGAATGCGAGTAGCATTTGCGAACAAAACATACTAGAACGATAAACTAAATAATATTATTTCGTCACAATTTCATATCTAATTATGGAGTAAAATCACGAAGTGATAGTTCGTAATTTAGAAAAAAAATAACAAAACTGTATGAATTGAAGAAGCATTATAAACCATCTAACATGAGTTATCGTAAAATGGTGCAGCCCAAGTCAATAAAAAAGTCAAGATCCGATAACGGTCTCGCCGCTTTTCTCGCCTATGTTTTCACCCGTGACGACAATTCGTAGTCACTAAGCACTGTCGAGTTCGTAAATGCACTACTTATTCGTGTTTCTCGCCGTTGGCCTAGCTTGCGGTACATTTTTACATTATCATTTATGACGATACACAATATTTTCCCCATAATTTGAATAAATGTCTTATTTGTTTTTATAAATTTGTTAAATAAATGTCATACTGTCATATTTTTTAGCACGACAGCTAGACAGAATATTTTGAAAGTAATTTTAAAAGTTGTATATAATTATATTTCGATCAATTTATCAAGTGTGATGACAGCAGGGTTCTATTTTTTACAGAAAACTACGACAAATTTTCTTTTGTTAAGTGTTAAAATACATATGTGATAAAATAGCTTACAAGAATACTTTACGGAAAACATATACGGACATAGTATTTTCAATAAATATATAAAAATCTTTTGTTAATATTTAAGGGATTCGAAGAATCTCTTAAGGCCCCCATTCACGATCGCGCCATCCTTCCAAATGGCTTGCTATCACTCTAAAATACGCTCGTGAATGTCAAAACCCACGCAGCCCAATTGGCTTGACACACCAAAATTGAATTCCAAAGTCGGTACGGCATGCTCGTGAGTGTGAAAACCAGCGGTACATTGCACCATCTCATTGCGCCGAGCTGTTTGACACTCTCGTGAATGCGAAAATGCAGCATTTTCTCTTTGTTTTTTTTTCTTTTTATATATAAACAAACCGCTATAGCAGTATGAAACTTATCATCAGAATTATAACTCATTTTTACTTGAAAAATTAAAAAAAAATAGAAATGATTAATTCGAAAGCGCCGACCGCTTGTGTATACTAATTTTGATGGCTCGATGGCGCGCCCGTGAGTGTGATGAAAATTTTACTATGGTCCAAATGGAGCCGGTCCATATGGAGCGACGCCGAATGACACGATCGTGAATGGGCTGCTTTAAACGGCGTCATTCAACCCGTTTAATCATTCTCAAAATAAATATGAAATCCGGCATTGTTCACATAAAAAATGACATTAAATTCAACATGGCGGCGTTTGATCTCGTCTCTCGACTCGATGTCGACCCAATCTCGCCGTCAAATAAGTGGGCGAGAACAATTCGACGCGTTATCTGCTTAGTGACTACCAAAACTGTCAAAACATCGACTAGTCGAGATAATCTCGATATTTTTCGGTCGAGATCTACTTTCAGACTTAGCCTGCAGGAGACGATTTTGGCGAGACCACATGGCAAGAATGGGAGTCGACAGGTTACCTGCCCAAAATTATCTCCCTATAATTTAATTTTGGCAATCGACCACGAGTTAGACCACCTAAAAGATGGAGAGAGAAAGCTGGAGCTCGGCATCATAGAAGGGCTGCAGGTGGGGTACACTTACCTACTGAAAAAAGAATAGGATTTCAAAACCTACTGCAAGAATACAAAAAAATATTTTATGCTGAGTTATTGATGTAACGTTGCACAGCGCTATAACATCAATTGTCGATTTTATGGTGTTTAATAATTTAAATATTATTATAGCCATAAGAACTTTAAGTACAAGAATAAAACAAAAGAAACAATGGCTCTTGTGAAATGGGGCAAGGGTGTATTAGACTAGGGTCGGAAAAGTTTTCCCTAATATCCTTCAGGACTTGGATCAAATCCAAAATTTCTGCCCAAGAAACATCATCTCGACACGCACTTCAAGTCTGAAAAGAGTTCACCTAATAATAAAGAGGCACAATAGCCCAATGGAACGAATTGAAATAAATGACCTTATGTTTTGGAATTGGTTGAACACGGAGAAAAAAAGGAAGCGTAAATGAAAAGATTTTTTTATTCTATAACGTATGTAAGTATGTACCATATCATACCATACCATACCATCACGCCCTTTCCCTATTTGGGGTAGGCAGAAAGAACCGAACGCCAGACTCCTCTCTCTTGACATACATTTCTCGCTTCGTTCACGTCCATGCATCTTCTCATAAACGCTCTTCTGTCATTCATACTCATAACATCTCCATCTTTCAAAATTTCATTTACTCTCTCTCTACTTTTCGATCCTTATTTATCAGGATTTATATTTTTTTTGTCAAACGGTCATCACTCATTCTTTCAATGTGGCCAAACCACCTTTTGGCATTTATTTTTATCTTACTTACGATATCTCTTTCGATCATACATTACCGTCTAATATTCTAATTTATTATTATATTATAATAATATAATAATAATAATAATAAGGACAATTTGTAAAGCGCCGTTTAGTGACAACCGTGGTCACCTCAAGGGCGCTTTCAGTTTGCAAAAAAATAAGTTAAAATTAGTCCTATAGCTAACACATTGAAAATGGTGAAACATAAAACTTAAAAAAATACAATAAGTTAAAATTTAGTTAAAATTAGTCCTATAGCTAACACATTGAAAATGATGAAACATAAAATACGTAGAAATCACAAATAAATCTAGTTATATACATATTACATAATCCAGATGAAATTGATTATAAAAATAGTCGATTCAAAGTAAGCTGGCATAATATTTAGTAAACATAATATTATTGAACGGATGAAGGACAATCTGGATACGATTTGCGGAAAAGATGAGTTTTTAATTTCTTCTTGAATTCATTGATATTTTCGGCACATCTTATATCCATTGGAAGATTGTTCCATGACATTGGTCCAGAAACGCCAAAAGATCGATATAGGTATTTTGGCTTATTTGTGAGATTGGTTTCTACTAGTTTTTTATTGGATTGGGTCATTGATCTTAGCGTACTTTGTTTGTTTATTGTTAGGTGAAAATGGAACACAAAGTTCCGATATATATTCCGGGGCCATGCTATTGAGTGCTTTAAAGACAAGGAGACATGTTTTAAATTCTATACGTTCTGGTCTCTTCAGCCAATGAAGTTTGTGAAGTGTTGGTGAGATATGCGAGAAACGATCAATCTGGTAAATATAACGGGCTGCTGCATTGAGGATGAGTTGTATTCTATGGATTATACATCGTTTAACACGCATTCGTCTTAGTGACCTCATTACAACCGAGTTAATTCAACTATTTATTAAAGTAAAGTATTGTAGGCTGATAAAAGAGGAAAGAAAAGAGGATGTAGGTATATCATGAGGTAATATAATTAATAATTATACAAATATCGCAGGTAGTCCAACTTTAAATATCTTTCCAATAACATTTATACATATTCATAGTAAAAGTATTTATTTATTTATACATCTTCCTGTACATAATAAAATCAAATATAATTGTACACTGGCGGGCTTATTGCTATTTGGCAATTTCTTCCAACCAACAAGCTTACAAAGTATAACACTGTTTATGTACAACAGCAATAGAATAAGAGTAAAAACAAACAAAGAAAAATTATACATTCATTCATTCATTGTTTACAAAAAAAAAAAAACAATTTCTCAAAAGATGGCGTTACAAAAAGGTTTCTTTTACTTGATAGATGGCGACGGTGTTTTTGAGTCTGTTTTAAAAGATCAGTTTCTCATTTTTAAAATATATAAAACTTTCAAAATTGCATTGATAACGGAACTCAATAAGAAGTCATAATTGATGAACGTTGCGCAATCACATAAAGTGATCACGTAAACTAGTCGATGACAGGTCGTAAGCCATGTAGGTGCCTTGAGTTCCTGGTTCTCTATAATATATCAACTTCGTCTCTATTGAGACGTTAAAAAATTGTCATGAAAATATACTGCCAACCCCTCTAGTTACCATTCCTTACATTTACCATGCACAGTTTGCCTATCCTCCAAAATTTAAATTTTAACACCTTCAGGCCCGAATTTATAAAATATACTAAGAATTTTCTCAATGCTTAGCGTGACAAATTCCATACATTTCTGTGAGCAAAGTTTTGACTTGAGCACTGAGAATGGTTTATAAATTCGGCCCTTAGTCTGTAAGTGAACTCCCGACGATATAGATGTGCTCTCCGAAACCAGTCGAAGTTTGATGGAGTTAAGTGTGTCACACAAAATTTATTATTTCATATCATGAGGTTTCGCAATTTCAAAGTAAATAGATTTTCAATCATTAATAATATGAATATCACAAGAAATATAACTAAAAAAGAAAATACACATCATGAGTTTAAAATAAGAGTACAGGGCCGGATCTACCCGATTTGGCGCCTGGTGCACTAGACCCAAAGCGCCCCAAAATTCATCCGTGATATTTTTTCTGTTTCGGGATTTAAGGTAGGTATATATTTTTGGTCTTTTTTATATATTTGTTGGATCTTTTTTGTTATATTTGGCACCCCAGATATATTTGCGCCAGGCGCAACTGCACCGTTTGAACTTATGGTGGATCCGGCCCTGCCTGAATACCTTATGTTATCACCAGCCAATGTAATCACAGTTAAATTATTTATTTATTTATTTATTTAAAGGACAACATACAGCATATAATAAATTATAAAACATAAAGATAATTTGATTAAGAATAAAGCCAATTACAGGTTGTCGCTGAAGTTATTGTAGTATATTAAGATATATTAGGAATGGTTACATATTATGGTGAGATATTGTGTGAATGATGTGTGAAATTGCATATATAAATGTGTCAGTATAATTAAGTGTTAAATTTGATTATGACGATCAAATTTTATGTTTGATATATTTTTTAAATGTGGGGGCGCTAAGTAAGAATATGTCAATCTCTTGGAAATGCCTATTATATGTATTACAGATTCTGTACATTGTTGCATGTTGAGCATAGTTGGTGTGTTGAGTGGTAAGACGGAAAAGAGGAGTGTGTCTAGTGTCTACAGGTGTAGGTAGGGATGTTGAAAGATATATAATTAAAGAGAGCAGGAGAATCAATTATATTATTAATAATATTGTGGAGAAGCATCATATCAGATAGAGTACTTCTGTTTTCGAGTGAATCAATGCCATGGTAAATCCTTGCCTCACGATACGATGGGAAATCAAGAAATGCTTTTCGATTTAGGTGTTTAATAAATATATTTTGTATCCTTTCGATACGGTTTATGTGTGTTGCATAATGGGGAGACCAGACAGGAGATACGTATTCCAGGATAGGGCGAACCAGGGAAAAATAAAGAAGTTTGAGCGTTTTCAAGTTTGTGAATGGTTTGCTGGTTCTGAATAAAAATCCAAGCATTCTGTAAGCCTTATCTATAATGCAGTCGATGTGTAAGTTAAACCTAAGTTTGGTGTCCATAATAACACCAAGGTCTCTAACGTTATCACTAGAAGCAATAGGTTTACCATTGAAAGTATATTGAAAGGCTATGTGAGATAGTATGCGAAAGAAACTAATTTTATGGCATTTTGTGACGTTAATTAAGAGGTTGTTATTTCGGCAGTAATCAGATAGTTTGTCAAGATCCGATTGTAGTTTGAGGCAGTCATTTAAATCAGAAATTTTTAAAAAGATTTTCATGATTATTATTGGCTATGCTGTTTTTACTCCTCATTACCCCAAGGAGATATAGTGGGGAGTTATGAATTCGCAATTTTCAAGGCTATTTTTTATTGCAGATTATAAACTAGTATCATGCTGATATTGAATTCTGAAAGTTCCATCACAATATATCTGCGTGTGTTGTGTTCTATGTATTATGTACGGCGTGTTTATTCTACTTTATCGATTACAATACCTACTCTTTCAATTCTTTTCAAATTTTGCAAATTTCTTTATCTAATACTCAATTAGACCTCATTAGATTTTGAAGAATATCTGATCAGTGCTATTTTTTTTAAATATAAAATATTTTGATTTTTGAACTTTGATTTTTTTATCAAATTGGTAAAGATGCACATCACTTTCATAAAATGATATTGAATTACTTTTAAGTTTTCAAAATAAAATTTTTAAATCAAAAACAATTTAACAATACTCATTTCATGAAAATACTGAAAATTTTCCACACAAAATTGGAATACTTTTGACTTGGTAGTGAGAAATTTAGCGTTGGCCACAATCCAATCGTTTTATGTTGTGATAAAAACAGACACATGATTATGAACAAACATTTTATTGAATTTATATAATCGAAAATGTCTAAATTTATAAGAATATGTTTGAAAGAACTATATATGTTTTACTTATTCCACTAGATTTAATTTCAACCGTTTATTTGGGTATCTCGAAAGGTTTATTCTCCGTTACGTTAAATACAAATATCATGTTGTGTATCAAGACATTCAATTCACTTGAGATTTCAATCAAAATAATAATGTGTACCTACATACAATAAGACTGAAATATTTCATGATATATATTTATAGACACGACAAATGCCAGAAATGTGAGATGGATGGATGGAGGTTTTCTTCTGTATACAAATATCTATTCCAAGATATGTCTTTAAAACATATTTCATTTCGTTTTTGAGATGATATTCACACACACTAAATATAATAATGTAGTCTCCGCAAAAATTCAAAGGTCAAATTCGCGAAAGTACAAATCTGTACATATTCGTACATGTTTTTATGATAAAGTTATGTGTTTAACTGCATTTATTTCCAAAGTTGTTAAAAATATCGTAAGAAGCCGAAACAATCCAAGTAGATAATTTAATTTTCTATAAAAAAATATGAGCATTGCAGTATCACTACTCAAATTTTTTCTAGCAATTTTTATAAAAATTGAATTTAGTGACGACATTGTTTCATACAATTTGTAAGGCAGTAAACACTATACAATATCTCACTCAATAGTTTGATACCTACTTAATCTACAAACTTACATCATGGTGTTTTCATATTCTGGGTAGGAAAAACAGAGTGACCTCTATACCATCCAATCCTGACATATATACATACATTTTTTATATAGAAAACAAAATATTTATTAATTTTTGTTTAAGTGTTTATATTTTGGCACGTATTCTTCAATAATGCATACTATCGCCATCGTCAGTTGGATTTCATGTGTTACATGCAACTTGTATAAAAGTAACTGTCGAATATCAATAAGCCTTTCAATGTACAGTTTGAATTTAAATGAAAGAGTACAGCAAGTTGACAAATAAAATTGGAAAAAATGAGGACTGTTATGAGAAAATCGAATTTCCCAAAATTAATAGCTTTACGTAGGTACCCAATATAAATTATTTTGCATAATTGTTATACCAAATGTGTGTATTTCACTGATTCGTATGTTTAGCATATCAAAGGATTTATAATTGGGGTTGTAGTGTGTTAATTATAGGGGCTGTTTTTTCTTGGTTCATGTTAACAACAAGGCCCTGTATTTTGAAATGATAATAATCACATCCCTTTCAGGTAATGTGAATTGTACGTAGAAGGTCTATATATTAATTAAGATTTTTCATAAACAATATCCATATTTTGTAGAAAACACAAGGTGATTGGTATTGTGGTGGACCATACCTATGATGTTCCCACATCACTACTGGCTTGTCATGGCTACCAACTAAAGCTAAACGTATTAACAATGATCCCCTCCCACTCTCATCATTCGGAATTTCTTCAGTAGCCTGGCCTAGACGTATCGCGTTATTTACTCTACATTCTAATTACGTGTTAATTAAATATAATAATTTAACAAATTCTATGTAATAATAATAATAATAAATTAGGATGATTTTTATAGCACCGTTTTTGTGATGACCTCACCTCAAGGCCGCTTTGAATATATTATAGGTTTTTGTAAGACTCGCGGAAGAAGTGAGTTTTTAGGTGTTTCCTGAATAGTGCTAAGTTGTCGATTTGCCTCAGTTCAGGTGGTAGTTTATTCCACGAGGCTGATCCAGCCACAGCAAAAGCACGATCACCGAAGGATGTAGTGTTGACTCTATTGTCGCTCGTTTACGGTGAGAGGGATGCTGAAGTCTGAAAGATACGTGGGAGCCATGCCATGGATTGCTTTGAAAGTCAACAAACATAATTTGTACTTGATTCTCTCTGGCACTTTTAGCCAGTGAAGATTTCGTAGATGTGGGATATGTGTGAGAATTTCGCGGCTCCGGTGATTAGCCTAGCAGCAGCGTTGAAGACAGATTGAAGTTTGTTTAGCTCCAGCTTTGGGAGGTTTGCGTAGATACCTTTGCAGTAGTCCAGGCGGGAAATAACGAATGCGTTTACTAGAGTAATACATCGATTATAATAAATTTATATCAGAGCAAGTACATTTTTTTATTGCATGAATTAACAGTTGCACCCAATTGTTTGTAGTGCATATATAATAGAGAGATGAGTTTAATTTTACCTTTTGAACACGCAACAATCCTTCTTATAAATATTCCAACATAATTACTAAAATAACCATCTCCCTATAGTATTAATGTTGTAGGAACTATCTAACCAATGCTTCTTATTTTCCTGGTCCACAATGTTTTTTTCTGTGCACTGGTCGAAACATCCACACGCGGTGATCTTCAAATTGTGCTAAATTTTATTCACTTGTCACTTATTGTCACACAAAATTATAGCAACTTTTTTCAAACTCTCAATTCCTGAACACATCCGTGAGGGCACAATTGTAAGGTAGGGATACATGGAAATATGCTTCCTTAATCAAGCCATAGAACTCTTCCTCTCAAACTTATGCCCATTGTTTAAGAAAGGGCGTCTATCGTATACAAATTGTTTAAAGAGGATTCTTTTAATATAACTTATATGGTATTGTGTTAAATAAAATTAACGATTTGTAAGTATGAGTTTTTTACGAAATTAATACAATCAGTCAAAATGAGTATAATTATCTTTTAATAATTATTTTATGTAATATTTAGAATCGTTCTTAGAGAAAATAGTAATTAAATTTTTGGATCAAGATATGTACTAAAGAACATTTAAATAAAATGTGTTAAAGTGTTATATCTTTCAGTTAGAATATTTACTTGTTTATTTACGGTAAAAAAAACATTTACATAAAAAAAGTATAAAAACAAAGATACAACATCTTTAGTTAAAAATATAAAAAGAAAATAGTATACATATATGTAAGTATATATAAGTGAAAATGAAAATAAAAATAGTTTGACCTTTTAAAGAAATTAAAATTATTAGTCAAATACAAATTATGTAAAAGATAAAAAAGAGTAACAAGAATACAAAAGTATATAAATCAAGAGAAATATATAATAGAAATTAAAAATGAAAAATAGTATAAGCTTACATTGAAAATGTCAGCAACAAAGGCTTTCTCATTTCCCAAACGATGGATTTTAGGAAACGGAGAATGTCTATGGTCTTCGGTCCTCATTATATCGCAATGAAATATTGATGAGTGAGGAGAATATGAGACAATTATAGCGAACAGATGTCACAGAGGTTGAAATATAGTTTACCCACTAGGCTACATCCGCGTCATATTAATCGTAAGATTCAGTTTGTAGACAGAGGAAAAGTCGCAGTCACCTACCCCACTCCATAGGGAACGTTGTAGAACTTAGTGTTCTGTTCATTTAAACTGTATGTTTCCTTGATAAATAAAAAAAAAAAAAATCCCCGGAGCGTAGACAAATGAAACATACACTCATATCATGTAACACATAGCGTTGTGATTGCCTTGTATACCTGATTTTCTTTTAATTGTTTGGAATTTCAGCTTTAATTGACTTCTGAGAGACTCACCAAGCACGCTGAGTCGCACCTTCCTCACCATGGGAGGATGCGTGGAGACCTGGCACTCGTAGGCGCCTTGGTCTCTGGCTGCCACTGGACGGAGGACCAGTCTCCAGTCTCCTGGGGGAGCGGCCTGCAGAGACCATCGTCCGTCACTGGCCAAGGTCAGTCGACCAGCTGACAACAAGATCAGATCGTCTCCGTGGCGTCGTACCCAAGATATCTGAAAAAAATATATAAATAATATTTCATGACCTGCTTACGAAGGCTAAGGAATGAACTTAATCTTTCTGGGTTGTTCCAGATTTTTGGACTTCCCAATTTGACACAAGACACAGAAACTTGAAAAGTTATTTTCATCGATTTAACATTGCCTCCTCCGACACATTTGGAACTCCTCGTTTCTATCCGTGGATTGTTTCTAGGTCCTATTTGTCATGCGGATTTTATGTTGTTGAAAAATACATTTAAAGCGTTTAAAAAATTCTGTCATAGAGCATTACAGACTCAACGGAGTGTCCTGTTCTTCAGGATCTTCAAGTTTTCCATCTGTCCAATACATGGAAGCGGAACATTCATTGTGCGATTAAGTGTAGCCATCATCCGAAGTTATAAGGGCATAGAAGAAGAATACATATTTATGGGTAGAACAGACTAAGATCCGAATGCAAAGTCCTACATAAATACTAAATTCTAAGTACTGAACATGTTTTCATTGCACCGTCGCTCACTTAAGTTAGAAGATCACGTGGTTTCCTAACTAGAGGATGCTACGATGTTATTGTATGAGAATAGCATTGCAGAGATATTATATCTAAATACTTAGCGCATGCGCGTTGGCGTAAACTAATATTTGCGAACTGTCAAAAAGTATGATCGCGAGGAACCTAATGAGTGATTTAATAATCAAATACAAGATGTTTTCGATGGATGATGATTTTAGCAACTTGGTTAAATATGTATTTGGTAATTTTGCCAAATCAAATACCAAACCGATTATTCAGCAATCTATACGAGATGCCGAAAATTCGCTGGAATTTCAGAAAAATCGTGACATCGAGCTGTCAGTGGTAGTATTTAGTATTTAGTTAGTGATGTTTCTGCAAAGCAATTGCTAACTTAAGAATACTAAATACTCCAGTGAAGTTAGGAGTTAGTATTTAGTTACCTAGGACTGTGCATTCGGGTCTTAGTTTTCTTTCTCAATCGAAAACGGTTTGAATTATTCCAAACTTTGGGCTAATCAATTTATTTAAAAGCATGGAAGAGCTGACCTTTTAAGGAGGGGAAGGCGCAAACATTTATAGCATTTTCAATATGGCATTTTCATTTATAGTGAGCCACCCTAATTGTATATTATTAAGAAACTAAATTTATTCAATGAAAATTTCTCAGACACCCTGTGTGCGCGCCTAAGAACAATCTAATCACTGGAGTTTTGGACACTCCGTAGTTCCTAGGTATAATCTAAATGCTAATTTTCTTTTGTTGAAGATTTCCATCAGGACACTTGTCACCTCGCCTATTTCTCGACCCTTCTTCATCGTTCAATAAAAGGAAGATTTGGACAATTTTCATCCTCAAATAAATACTCACTTTTTGTTCCACGAAAGAGACCACAGAGATTCAAAAACAGCCAAATAAACTAGACATATTCAAGGGGATGAAAAAAAACAATAAACAGACATTTATTTGTGAAAAATATGGGTTTATAGCCATGAGGTATACACTTATAACCAACCCATGCAAGGTGAATTACCATAAATAATTCCGTTTCAATTGTGTATTTTCATTTTATAAACAACAAGAAAACTAAAAGTACGAATTATTTATTAAAATGGCTCCATATTCAACTGTTTTCGATGTATGTTCAATTTTGTCTTGCCTCTTGTATAAATATAATATTAACTTCGGTATTGGCACTACTCGTAAATGTTTGCACGAAACTAGTCGTAGTCAACAAAATAAATAAGTGGAATAAATATATATTGGTTTCATTTTAATATTTTAAATGGAATTCCACCAAGAATTGTCGGTCAATAAAAAAATATAATACGAATTATTTATTGTTAATACACAAACATTTGTTCAAATTTAGGTTAAGTAAAACTAAACCCACTAGGCTTAACCTGCTCTGGGGCTGTTACTTTTATGTAATAGGGTTTACAAATTATTTACACATAGAGGATACATAATATATAAGGTACACATTATTATTATGTGTACTACACATAATATGTTAAATCTTACATTTAAGTAGTTTTTCAAAAAGTAAAATTTTAGATTAAATATAAGATATCAAATAAAATAAATGAAGAATAAGAAGTAAAAGTTTATAAGACAGATGTCAAGGGTGAACAACCTCCTCAGCATAGAGCTTGCCCGAAGCAAATACTAGAGCTTGGAAAACGCACTTGTCATTATACCAATGTCGGATGAGCTGTCAAAGTAATGCAACTTTGACAGCTCATCACGATAATTCAAACATAAAAAATAACAAATAGTGTCTAAAATCATAAAAGTAGATAAAAATATGTTGACATACATAATTTACTTGAAAAATGATACATAATAAACTTATTCCTAACCTCAAATGGCAAAGGTGTGGATAATTTTTTTCCTGCAACCAATTTCTTTATAATTTATTAAGCAACTCGCTCACGCGAGTTGCTATTGTCATTCAACACTACCTATACCCAACCGAATATTTTACGGGATGTAATAAAATACGACAACGAAATAATAGTATGATGTGTACCTAAATCTCCATTCCGTTGAATTTTTGGTTAGGTTTAATTGGTCTTTAATGAAAATAGTGACTCGCGTGAGCGATTTATTATTTGTGTTGAAAATTTTCGCGTTCAATATCAACTGTGACTAAAATGAATAACGAGTTTTCTATGGTCTAGTAAAGCAAATAACCATTTTTTTATAAGAATTTAAAAGGATTTCTGATGTGGTATTTTCTTTAAGTTGACTATTTTATTAAATATACGTGGGGCAAAACTGTCTTTGTCCAAATGCGGTATTCATAATTGACACAGTATAGTTAATATTATTTGCATGTCTAGTGGTTCAATAAACATATTGATTTCAAAAATAGGTTAGACGTTGTGAATTTATTTTAAGCGAATATAAATGAAATATTTATGTAAGTATTCGTGTTGCTTTGGTTCTATCAGCCTACCCCGTGAGGGACATGGCGTGATGGTATGTATATATGTGTTGTTTTGACAAACGGAAAGATTTTGCCCGGTGGCATAAATTATTTGTGCATCTTTTATAAACAATATGAGCTTAAAATGTAGAACATGAGTGCATCATAATTTAAAATAAATAAAAAAAATTGAATTAATTTTGAATATTTTTATTATTGCATATGCGCAAACATTGGATTTTTTTTCCCTGTCGGGAGTCAAAGATATTTTTTAACAGATTTTTAATTATCTCAATAGAGACGAAGTTGGAATATTTATTGTAGGAGAACCGGGAAATCAAGGCACCTACAGGGCTTACGACCTGTCATCGGCTGGTTTACGTGATCACATAAAGTGATCACGTAAACCAGCCGATGACAGGTCGTAAGCCCTGTAGGTGCCTTGATTTCCCGGTTCTCCTACAATAAATATTCCAACTTCGTCTCTATTGAGATAATTAAAAATCTGTTAAAAAATATGAATTAATTTTTTTTTCTTTAATGAATATAAGTTGTATCATTAAAAACAAGTTCATTTTCTTGTATTTTATCTGCCAAAAAATATGCCCAATTATGTGATTATTCTGTGTGGATGTTACACGATGAGAACAAAAAGTTTTGTTATACAGAAAAAACACATGTTGCGGAATTTTCCAACTCGAGGGCATTTGTGTACAAACCGACAAAAACAAACTATTAAACGATTTCGATTGAAAAAGTACAGAGTTGTTGTATAGTTCGATTCTATCTGCCCGAAGAATTCCCAGATATCAGGAATAGTTTTAAATTGGAACAGGTAACGAGAAATATCTCAATAACGTTGAAGTTAACAGACGTCGTTCGTAGCCTCAGCCTCGTCAAACGTATCAACCCCGACGGATAAAATTTGGGAGGATAGAAAAATAAAATATACGATCTCGGAGAAAATTTCTGGAATACGAGGAAGATTGTGTCCAGCACAAAACTCTTCAAAAACTTGGCGAAACTGAGTAAAACGAATGCATGAAGACTTCGTCACACACGAATATGGTCTTTGCCTGTCGTGCTAGACTAACTTAAATGTGTGCGAGTGAGATAATATTTATTTTATTTTGTTAACATACAGTCTTTATAACAAATTATACATGAATAATATAACACTTCATTAGTGGACCAATTAAGTTTACAGAAATAATCAATTATCTGTTATAATATAGGGAAAGGAATGGAAAGGATATTAGGAATTGGACGGAAAGAGAAAGAGGAGAGCTTGCAAAACATTACTCACCAGAAGCCACAGAGGCATTCAGGGACTTTACAGAGTTGAGATTGTTACAAGTTCTCCTATTCTTAAAGAACACATTGAAATTGTTACAAGTTCTGTGAATTAATGTATTCTGTTAATTTGTTTTACATATTGGATATTATAATATGAGAAGCGGCCTGGTTGAATAGCGTTTGTTTTCTATGAGAGTGAGAAATAAGAGATTATTGTAAAGTGTTAATCCAACTGTTTTTGGAAATTAATTTTACTGAAGCAATATAAAAATTTATAATTCGTTTCTATTGTTATTAGTTGGGAAAGTATCGTGCACTGCAGAATTAACAGGGTTTCCGGTTGCAGTGTCCTCGCAAGTGCCAAGCCCTCTAGGAAGCCCACAACCAGTTGAGGTCTTAATTCGTCTTTCAAGTGCTCCCGCCTTTCTATCACGAATCAAATTATCACAAAACCTCTAGGGGAATTATACGCTCATTTTTTTAAATCAAAACTTTACTATTCCATGGTAGTGGAGAGTAAAAATTACGTACGATATCGAAGAGAATATTGAAAAAAATAATAAATAATTTTCTGTCACAAAATCATTGTAAATGTTCATCGATATATGGATTGTATGTATATGACATCAATCAAAGAAGCAAGATGAATAATATTGAAGAGTTTCGAATATTTCTTTCAGGCGTTTGTTAAGGAATCAAAGTAGGCGATATGAGTATCCTTGTATCAATTTATATGATGTTATATTCAATATACACAATATGATAAATCAAATTGATTTCGTTAAAATATATTACAGAAAGGATGGCTGTTTTAACGAAAAAAATAATTTTTAAGTTCTGTCGACAAGGCTTTGAGTGACTGAATTCATGATAAATTAAACTAATGCACTATGAAGTTACGTGTTAGTAAGGGTAACTAACGTGTGCGTTAAAAAAGCATAAATGCTTGTGCTATAGGTAAACGATATCGGTCGGGGCAGTATTCGAACTCGAGACCACCGGATTAGGTACTAACCCAGTGCGCTAACCTCTCTGCCACCACCCATCTTAGTATTGATTTGTACATTTTGATACCTTAACATAACATTTTCATAAACTTATCAGTATTGAATTGTGAAAAAAAGAGTAATAAGCAAAAAATAAAAGATAAAATGTATGCTGTGAGGCACCGTCTTAGAATAGTATTTCCACTCGTTTCTATTATCGCCGTTCCGGGTGTCCTGTGTGAGTCAAATAACATATCACATAGTTTAGCAATGAGGTACCAGGGGTTATCAACTTTTGAAATTTTGGTTTATTTTTCCATATATCTAAGAAACCTTAAAAGCTAGAACGCTAAAAATTGGTATAAACATAGACAAATACAAAATCTCAAATTGGGTTTTTCAAAAACATTTCCAGGGTTTCTCAAACATTTTTAATTAAGAAAAATATTTATTTTATGATAAATTTACGAGTTTAACTGCCTATATTTCCAAACTTTTTTTTCAAATATCGAAAAAAGCCGAAACACCCCAACTAGATAAATTAATTTTATATAAAAAAATATTAATATTGTAGAAGTACATCTCAATTTTTTTAACAATATTTATAAAAATTGAATTTAGTGACGACATCGCTTCATACAATTTGTATGGCAGTCGCCTATACACAATATGTAAGAAGACTTAATAGTTTGATACTTAATCTCCAAACATACATACAGAACCATCATGCATTTTCTTATTCCGGGTAGGAAAAGAGAACTGACCTCCATACTGTCCTATCTTGACATACATACCAACATGTGTTAAAATTTTCAATTATTTTGGATTTATGGGTTTATAGTTTGATTCTTATTCTTCAACTATACATACTATCTCTACCGACAGTTGGATCTCATGTGTTACATGCAACTAGTATTAACAATAAGTATCAATTTCAGATATAATATTAAATCAATCAAATGTTACTGACAAGTATATAAAATAAAGGTTAATTTAGTGATTTACTGACAATATTGCCATATTAATTTGTAGCATTCGAGATATTGGCCCTTTATTGCTGTCTGGCAATACTAATTGATCCCATATAGATACGGTATCCAAATACACAGGATCAATCTGCCAATTGGTGTTTCTTGGAAGAGCCTTTGTCAGACAGGATTATCAAAGATATATTCCCAAATAGTCTGAAACGACTTGGACGAGATACTTAATAAAAACCACATATTTACAAATTAATTGGTAATTTGTTACGAGAAAACAATAATATAGAATTTGCTCTGATTTTGATATAACATGGCGTTACCACACACAATAATAAAGCAAAGACATACCACATTCTCCAGTCGGTCAACACATACTATGTACCTAAATCCCCTTTCGTTCCCAGAAGGCCAAAGACACCTTTGTGGCGTCCTCTAGAATGATTTGTGGATATAGGACGGGTACCTAAAGGGGGAAGATATGAAAATTGCTGGAGTTAGGTTACATGATGTTTATTAGTGCGACTGGCCCAAGATAATGCTAAACGAGAACTGAATCAGGTTGTGCCTGGTGGGGGTAGGGTTACCAGACGAAAAAAATAAAAGTCCGGAGAAAAGGCCTGATTTCCATGGAAAAGTCCTGAGATTTTATGCGTTGTGGGCAAACATTTTCATGGCAATAGATATTTCACGCTTACCAGAGATACTGCGTATTTGTCAATATATATTTTGCAATTACAGCCCAGAATGCAAACGTAGAAAGAGTTTTTTCTATCATGGGGGCTCATTGGTCGAAAGAAAGAAACCGACTAAAGGTGTCTTCTGTTCGAGCTATACTTTTAGTTCAATATAAGTTGAAGAGTTTAACATGTGAGGTATTTTATAAATCAATAATTAAAGATAAAACCTTATTTAAAAAGGTATCTTCAGATATTAGCTGTGAGGCACCGGCTTAGAATAGTGCTTCCATTCTTTTAAATCATTGTTTTCGAGTGTCTCGTAAGAGCCGGGTAATCGAAAATACAACAGGCAACAATAACATCTCACATAGTTCAGCAATGAGGTTCACCACCCATTCTGAATGTAGTGCCTTTTTTGGTGAAACGAGACTGGTGTGTGGGTATACATAGATGTGTTGTTTTCCCTTTTATAAGGCAACGCACACCCGGATACCTTTCGCTGGTTACCCCACATTGTGGGATATGCCGTGATGGTATGAATGAATGAATGAATGAATCTTCAGATATTAAGTACGATAAAACTGATTAAGTACGTACTTGGATTATTACCAAAGGAAGATTATTTTTAGTTTGTTTAATTTTTAATTACAGAGATCTTTAAATTGTTAGCTGTGTTTTATTGATAGTCCTGAGATATGATGAGATTTGAAAAATCCTGCCGCAATCCTGAGAAAAGTCGAAAAATCCTGAAATCTCAGGACAAATCCTGAGGTATGGTAACCCTAGGTGGGGGTATAAAATATCGGGGGTATATATTCTAATATACCAAATAATTCATACTAATATATCATAGACAAGAATCTGACCTTTATTGAGGGTCACAGTATTATTGATAAATTATAAATAACTTTTAATACTGTTTGACAAAGTTTTATATAATGTTTATTAGTCTTGCCAACAGAAGAAAAAATTTTGATTGAAATTTTTTTTAACACTATATAAAGTATCCCATAATAAATTTGATTGCATTCAATTAAAAAGTATGCAACAACTACAAATTCCATCTAAAATAACGAGACAGCGCCAATTTTTTTTTCACAAATACTCCGAGAACTAATACAGGATTCAGGATACCGCTTTATAGAATATGTAAAAAATTTAATGATCAATTTAATGACCTTATTGACATTTTTATTGCATCTGAATCTATATTCAAAAGGGAAATTATAAAAAAAGATTACTGATACAACCTCTTAGGACCTGGGTATGGCTGAAATGCACTGTTGAGGATGTAATGTTATATGAGTGATGTCATTCTTGTGTATTCCAAACTATAGGTACTTAATTATATGTTTTTTCAATAAGTATTGATTTTTTATATTTTATTACTCTATCTTAATCTCTAAGCACGTCTATGTTTACCTTGTAACTTATCTATGGGAAATATTGTAATTGCACATATAAATCTACTTTATTATTTATACTAGTTGCATGTAACACATGAGATCCAACTGTCGATAGCGATAGTATGTATAGTTGAAGAATATGTACCAAACTATAAACCCATAGATACAAATTATTGAATATTTTCAGATATTTTGTTTTCTATACAACATATGTAGGTATGTATGTCAAGATAGGATAGTATGGAGGAAGATCCTTTTTCCTACCCAGAATATGCAAATAGCATGATGGTATGTATGTATGTTTGGAGATGAAGTATCAAACTATTAAGTCTTCTTACATATTGTGTATAGGCGACTGCCATACAAAATGTATGAAGCGATGTCGTCACTAAATTCAATTTTTAAAAAAATTGTTAAAAAAAAATTGAGATCTTCTACTACAATGTTAATATTTTTTATAGAAAATTAAATAATCTAGTTGGGGTGTTTCGGCTTTTTTCGATAATTGTAAAAGTTTTGGAAATATAGGCAGTTAAACTCATAAATTTATCATAAAAAAAATATTTTTCTTAATAAAAAATGTTTGAGAAACCCTGGAATTTTTTTGAAAAAACTAATTTGAGATTTTGTATTTGTCTATGTTTCTACCAATTTTCAGCGTTCTAGCGTTTATGATTTCTGAGATATATGGAAAAATAAAATAAAAATTCAAAAGTTGATAACCCCTGACTGAAACAAAAATTCAAAATTCCGAGTATAAAAGTTTTGTAGGCCTGTAACTGTTTATATATTCTGAAATTTTAGGCTCTGTAAATTGAGCGGATCAAAAGTTATAAGGGGGGGACGGACACACAGACACACACACACAGACACACACACACACACACACAGACACACACACACACACACACACACAGACACACGAAATGTTCTACTCCGAATTCTGAGTAAATCCGTGTATGGAACATATATGCTGCGAAGCCTCTAAGTTGGTGTTTTTTGACTTCAAAGTTGGAAAATCCATGAAAAAAGTAGACCTCTCCATACAATTCTCGCGTATTCTGGCTTGATACATTGTCGATATGTTAAGAGAACAAAGTTCTCCTGAACAAATCGACAGTTGGAAAACAAAAATGTTTATGTGTGATGTGTAATTGTTTTTTCTCTTAATAAATACATAAATAAATAAATAAGAATTTTCAGAGGTTTGATGCAAAGGAAGCCAGGAATATGTGTAAAAATAGAGGAGTATAATGGCGCTCGGTTCTCTCTGCTTACCTCGAAAGGTACAGCATGATGGTATGTATGTATGTTGTTGTTGTACATACACAATTTTGTCATACCTTGTAATCTAGATTGTTGGAAGAAATTCCCTAATGGAAATAAGCCCAACGGTGTACATAAAACTTGTTTATATTATGTACAGAAAGATGAATAAATAAATAAATAAATATGTATGATTACATGTATGAATTGTTTTTTACCGCATTTTAACAAACGAGAAGTTGTGCTTCATGTAATTTAAGGGAAAATAATTCCCAATTCTGATCAAATTGATAAATCAAATACATAAGTACCAATTAAGTATTTTTAAGTGGAAATAAAAAAATGAATGAATAAAAGATAATACTATATTAAATAAATATTTATTAATTTAGATGGGTTGCGGCAGGCAGAGTGGTAAGCGTGCTGGGTTATCCAGTGGTTGCGAGTTCGAATCCTGCCACGACCGATTTTGTTCACCTATAGCAAAAGCATTTATGTTTAATATAACTCTTGCTTGTTATTATTATACCATCTTGAGATATTCTGCTGCCCAGATATACAAATTCTATGACTTGCTTTATTTTGGTGTCTTCCAGATCAATATTTTCAGTCACCTCTTCTCTTTCAACAACCATGCACCCTGTTTTCCAACTGTCGATTTGTTCAAGTCGATTTGTTCAATTTTATTATCTTAACATAAAGACAAAGTACGCGAGATTTGTATGCAAGGGCTATATTTTTTACGGTTTTTCCAACTTTGATGTCAAAAAACACCAACTTAGAGGCTTCGCAGCATATATGTTCTATATACGGATTTAGTCAGAATTTGGAGTAGAAAATTTAGTGTGTCTGTGTGTGCCCTTATAACTTTTGATCCGCTTAATTTACAGAGCCCAAAATTTCATAATATATACATAGGCCTACAACACTTTCATACTCAGAATTTTTTAATTTTTGTTTCTGTCAGGGGTTATCAACTTTTGAATTTATACTTTATTTTTCCATATGTCTCAAAAACCAAATATGCTAGAACTCTGAAAATTGGTATAAACATAGATAAAAACGAAAAACAAATTAATTGTTTCAAAAAAATTCCCAGAGTTTCTCAAACATTTTTTATTAAAAAAACATTTTCAAGAAAGAAGCCGAAACAATCCAAGTCATCATCTGTGGCACCACAACCCAGGTCGGGTCTTAGCCTCCTGCAGAGCCCGCCTCCATGACTGTTGATCCTGCGACGCATTACGCCAGTTATGGACGCCGATGCTGTTCGCATCCTTCACCACTCCGTCCAGCCATCGAAGCTTCGGCCTTCCAAGTTTTCTTCGTCCCCCAGGTGCACCATTCATGATTCGTCTTGGGACGTCCTCCTCGCTCATTCTTTGGACGTGTCCAGCCCATCTGAGTCTTCCTATTCTTATTTCTGTCACTATGGTTGCCTCCTTGTATAGATCATACAATTCGTAGTTGTGCCTGATACGCCACTCTCCATTGTCACAAGTCGGACCGTAGATCCTTCTCAGCACCTTCCTCTCAAAAATTTCCAGTGCTCTTTCATCAGATTTAGCGATTGTCCGGAAGATCAATCAAATCCCATATACTGACTTAATTCTGGGTTGAAAGGGGAGTGCATTAGAAGAATGGGTCGATGGTTTGGAGAGATCCAGCCACATATTCCAAAAGTTCCGTGGTTCTGGAATCTGAATATCCCTAAATGGCAGATTTCTCTGGTCTGTCGACTAAGATCTGGCCACAGTCTCTCTCCTGCCCACCTCCACAAAATAAATATCATAGATTCACCGCATTGTGTTTGTGGCTCAGAGCTAGGTGATGCAAATCATTTGATCATGGAATGCGCACACATGAGAGGTACAAACTCTTTGATGGGGATGCTGGGACGGGCGGGAGTGGGGTTTCCTACCCAGTTTTCGCTTGTTCTTGCTGATCCATCATTGAGTATTGTGAGGTCTCTTGGTTGGTTTGCTCGGGAGAACTCCCTCAAGCTTTAAGTTCCTTTTTTCTATTTATTTGATTGAATAAAATAAAAAAAAAAAAACTTGAAAAAAAAAACATTCTGATCCATTTGAGAGTACCGGCCGAAAAAGAGTCTTATAGAGGAGGACTTTAGTTTTTCTGGTGAGGTGACAAGACTTCATCAGCCTCTGCAACCCATACTAGCACCGATATGAACATTGCAGTATTACATCTCAATTTTTTTTAGCAATTTTTATAAAAATTGAATTTAGTGACGACATCGCATCACACATACAATTTATAAGGCAGTAAAATAAACTGACCTCCATACTATCTTATACTGACATAATATACCTACATGTTTTATATATAAAACAAAATATTTATTAATTTGTGTTTATAGTTTGTTACGTATTCTTCAATCATTTATGTATACTATCGCCATGGACAGTTGGATCTCATGTGTTTCATGCAACTAGTTTAGTTTACAAAAGTGTGCAACTAATCACCAAATGGTGCAAGTATAGAATTTTAGCAACGATAAATTTAAAAATATGACAGTTGTTTTTTTGATGTGTTAAATAGTCGTCATCAAAAAACACACAATTTTCTCATAATCAACTGAGCTTAGATTATATATGCAACTGAGTAAGAAAATTTGATTATCAATTTTTTTTTTGAAATAGTTGATTTTTAAAATAAATTGATATACCTAGTTATAATTCCAAAATGCAATAAAATTTGTAAGTGAGATATTCAAATTTATTCTTATACATACATACATACTTACCATCACGCCATGTCCCTCACGGGGTAGGCAGAGACAACCGAACGCCACTTACTTCTATCTTGACACACATTCATCGCCTCATCAACATTCACACATCGTCTTATACACGTTCGTCTGTTGTTCACGCTTCTTACATTTCCATCTTTCAGAATATCGTTTACATGGTCGTGCCATCCTTTTCTTGGGCGCCCCCGACCTCTTATTCCATTCCTGTCAGCTTTGTATATTTTCTTCGTCAGGCGTTCAAATTTATTCTTTCCTTTAATAAAATCGGTCTTGGGGCCCAATGTTCCCTAGGGGGACATATAAGTTTTTTTTGAAAGGGGAAAAAAAAATATTTTTCCTTATATAATTTTTTTAAATATTATTTTTACACAAAATTCAAATTTTCGCTACTTTTGAAAATATAACAAAAAAACATTGGGCTTATTTTTATATTATATTTGGATTTTTATTTTTATTTGGATTAATTTTACAGCTTTAAGTCGTATTGAAAATAATATAAAATGACATTGATTTATAGCGCCAATTACAAAGTTCTCTTAAGTTTGAGTTAATTAAAAAACAATAAAAACTATTGAACCTACATAATTATAGCATTGCAGGAGGGTTTGGGATATAGGGGAGGGTCAGGGAGGGGAAAAGGAGGAGGATAGGGATAGGGGTAAGCTCCTTTTTGGAGAAACAAGTTGTCGGGTCAATCGAAAGGCCCAGCGCACAGGAGTTCAAGATGTTTTCCATCTTTCTCAAGATCTCATTCAATTCCTGTTTCGTCTCTGCAAGCAATGGAATATGGTAGGTACCTATACCTTATCATATCCATATTTTGTTCATGGACGAGTCTCTATTTCCTCCCTCATCGATAGAATCTTGTATGTATATAGTGATTGAATAATATAGGCGACATTTAATATCCTTGTCTCACTCCTTGACCAAAACTTGCTTCAGAGCTGCTTTCTTCATATATGTACATAATATAATTTAACAACGCAGCTGTCTCAATACGAACATGTGAAGAGGGTGACTGCTGCCAACGTACCTATTTTTTCAATTTGATATACCATCATTATTACTAAACGAATCATTTTGAAAAAAATAACCTAGTTAGTTTGGATATTAATAAAGAGAAATATACCTTAACTTTTTGATTATGTTCTGTATATATTCTTGTAGGAAAATAATAAGCATACCCCGATTTTAGCCATTTATCTTAAATTTCTAAAAAAATATAAGGCATAGAGCAATACTTTTTTTATAAATTAAAGAAGAACAAAATACCTGAAAAAATATGATATGACGTTGCATTAGCGCATCAGGTTAAGTAAATATACCAAAAAAAAACTTTTATTACGCAATGGCGCTGAATGGAAAATAAATGTTTTTTAGGTTTATTTACTAAACCTGAAGCATTAATGCAACGTCACATCATATTTTTCTAGATATTTATGTCTTCTTTAATTTAAAAAAAAATATATTACTCTACGCCTTATAGTTTATTAAAAATATATGATAAATGTTGAAAATCGGGGTATGCCATTATTTTTCTACAAGAATTTATACAAAACATTATCAAAAAATTAAGGTATATTTTTATTTATTAATAACCAAACTATCTAAATTATTATTTTCAAAACGATTTGAAAAGAAATAATGATGGTATATCAAATTGAAAAATAGGTACATTGGTAGCAGTCCCCCCCTTAAGTAGATATTGTGTAGTATGTATGTAAGATAAATTTGAAATATGTGCTGGATGAAAGACACCAGAATTATATGGAAGTAATTCACTGTAGATGTGGGAATAATTAATAGCTTTCTGTTCACTAAATCATCTCTGACATCAATTTATAATTCAGATCCATAATCATATATAATATTAGGTATATGTAGATCGAAAATTATTATGATTTGTCTAAGTGAGCTCCGTACAGCAACCAAAATCGCTCTGGCGATTCGCGATTCGATGGATTCACTATTTTTTCCTATTCATTACTATATTCTAACATTAGCAGAGAACTATTTAAGACCCTTGTATACCCTGGATATACGAATGTACACAAAAATGCACGCTTAATTACCTTCTAATGTATGAAACACGAAGTAATATTGTACATCACCTAATATGTGATATACAACATTATTTCGCGAAGCAAAGGTAAAATTTAGAGGTTTTTTTAAAGCAAGAATAGTAATTAAAATATTATAAGTATAAAAAAACTCAGCCGCTAGATTTTCATATTCTTTTTCGGTTGAAGTAAAAATCTACTTCATGGGCCTTGTACTTTTTTAGTTACGTACCTACGATAAAAAAATAAAAAAAGGTTTTGGGAACGATGGAGACGTATTTCGAAAGAGGCCAGGGTCAACAGTGAACTGTACCGCCTATGATCTATGGAAGGATATCAAATAGAATACAATGAAACTGATATGAAAGCTCGCACACTAATTATTTTTGTGAACATCTTTCGGGAATCATATATAAATACATACATACCATCACGCTATGATGTATGTATGTATGCCATGTACGGAGGTAGCCAAAGAGAACCGAAACCCACATTTTTTTATACTAACACATAATCATCGCCTCATCAATATTCGTCTGTTTTTCACGCTTCTTATATTTCCCTCTTTCAGGAGGACATGTCTGGTCCGAACGACGAAATCAATCCATCATATGGAGTTCTATGACATCTAAAGATATTACATAACTCCATATAATAATTATAATATACATGATATGGGTAATCGTCAGGGTTTTGATTTCGACGGTTTACCAGACTTGCCCCCCAGGTCTTATGCCATACTTTTCTTGAACGGTCCTGACCTCTCATTGCGTCCCTGTCATCTTTGTTATTTTTTTTTATCATGCGTTATTCATTCATTCTTCCCAAGTGGCCAAACCATTTCAATGTGTAAAATTTCATTCTATTAATCACATCTTTTTGCATTTTAAGAGGACATGACTGAAAACATGATATATAAAAACCATGATATATTAGCAAGGGCGCGCGTAACTATCGCTTGCGTAAAAAAAGGTTTATACGTGATTTAAATGATCGGAAACCCAAAATTTGTTAATTTTTCACATTTTAAGAACAAACCAGACTTGAAATGAAAAAAGTTTATCGGTTATTCACTTTGATTCTAGGCACTCTTTAAGCGTATAAAATATTTATTTCTCTACGACACATAGATATGGAGTTATTTAAAAAAAATGCTGCATTAAAGGATATTTGTAATATTTTTTTGGGGGAATTTAGGCTGAATTTTAAAATTGTGTGACGAACATTCACTAGAGAAATGTTGAAACACTTGGGATTTTTTCTAGAAACACACTGTTTAACATATTTGAGGAATTTGATTTGAATTTCGGGTGTTTAGATTTATATGTCCCCTTAAATTCTTTCCTTCTGGCAATCAATTTCAGAGTTTGCGATCTGTATCTAAGGACTTGTTGAGAAACCGTGCAAAGCGAGGTCATGTCTTCAATTGCTGGGATAATAATATAGTAGATGAGTATTATATACACTTGGGTATTCTATTGGAACATACACTGCAATGCGTTAATGTACTCAGATGTGGAAGGCAGAGTGCAATGTAAACTTAGGACAGGAGTAGTGTGAGATAATGCTTTGATTAAATGCCATCGTCGTAATGATACATGCACAGCATCAAGAGACGCTTCAACAACAGATCATATATTATCTAAATATTTAATCGAATCTGAAACGGGACTTAACCGCGGTGGTATGAAAATCTACTAGACCTAGGTTCAAATCCTACTTACCATTTTCAGATTTATTCGAAAGCCTTCAATTTGGTTGAAGCCATTCAAAATAATTTCGGTTGTTATTCTTTTTTATGGAAGACCTCATTAAGGTATCAAAAGAAGAGTTATGGTAGATAATTTGCTATTCTTTTTTCTGGGAGACCTCATAAAGGTATCAAAAGAAGAGTTATGGTACATAATTTGTTATTCTTTTTTTAGGGGAGACCTCATAAAGGTATCAAAAGAAGAGTTATGGTACATATTTTGTATTCTTTTTTTATGGGATACCTCATAAAGGTATCAAAAGAAGAGTTATAGTACATATTTTGTTATTCTTTTTTATGGGAGACCTCATTAAGGTATCAAAAGAAGAGTTATGGTAGATAATTTGTTATTCTTTTTTCTGGGAGACCTCATAAGGATATTAAAAGAAGAGTAATGGTAGGTAATAGAATAAACGGAGCACCAGTAATGTTCAATCTAAGAATCTCTAAGGAAGCCAAAATTGCCTTACATGATGCAATTGCAGTATCAACTTTGACGTGTGCCAATTAAACTTGGACGTGGCAAAAGACGCTCGAAAATAGAATAAATGCTATAGAAATGAGATCACTAAGAAGAGTATGAAACAGAACAATATATGATAGAATAAAAATAATGACATAAAGAGAGAATGCAAAATATCATAATTTAAATGAAGGTGAACGCGTTGAGGTGGATTGGGCATATAAAAAGAATGAACGATGAACGACTGACAAATATATACAGGGAAATAAAAGGTGGAGAGAATATTAGAGGCTGCAACAGGAATAAAATAAAATGACGAACTTACAGTATTGTAAATATACCAACAAATTTTTAAATCATAGTAACGTCTAAGAAGAGCTGTCGACAGGGCGGGATGGAGGCAGTTCACAGTAGTAGAGTAAATAGATGCAGTTGTGCCATTACTCTATGGGTTGTTTCCATTATTCTTTTCATATGTCGGGACATAATAGTATTAAAATCTTATAACATTGAATATATGTACCTACAAAATATGTAATTTAAATAAAATATGCTAAGAAGACGTTGTAATTACGGATGGAAAATGAGATATATATGGGGCAATAAATAAGGAGAATTTACTGTCAAGTGACGTTCAAATGTTTTAAATCTGGTTTAAATACGTTGGCAATGAATATTCATAATTTAATATTTAAATAAAATACATTGGGGTTATATTTTTGGCAGGACTTAACATCTCATTATTCGATATGGCAAATTTGAGACTTTGTTATGCAACCTACGTATATTTGTCACGTTTATATTATTATAATAAAGAATTTTATAAATCGTTCAACAACTCATCATCATCAGCAATGGCGCTACAGCCCGGTGTGGGCCTTGGCCTCCTCAAGAAACTGCCTCCATCCCGCCCTGTCGACAGCAAGTCTCCTCTAATTTGTCTGACCGATCACTCTTATATCTCCCTCGATGTCGTCCAGCCATCTCATCTTAGGTCTCCCTCTGCTTCTTCTTCCTTTAGGACAGGTGTCTAATACTTTCTTTGGGACCCGGCTATCCTTCATTCTACAAACGTGTCCGAGCCAACGTAGACGTTGTATTTGTATTTTTTTTTTGGACAACGTTTGGTTCGCCATACATTATTTCTAGCTCATGATTAAATCGTATCCTTCACAGGTAGGGCCAAATATTTCAACAACTATCTACCACAAATTAAATAATTTGCAAATCCTGGACATTTTTCATGATGAATTGGTTAATTTAGTCCCAGTCTCGTGTGAGGCTGTTGTTGATGATATCGATCAAGGCGTAAATTGTAAAATCTTCGACGCTAGTCCTATCCACCTATTCCATCTCCCTTCCTGTTCAATAGATGTTTGTACGGTCAATTATTAATTTACATAAGTATTTTTTTCTTTTATATATTATGTAAAGGTTTTTACTCAGTTTGCCTAATTTGTGTATTTGATTAATAAATATTTAAATATATTATTAGTTGGCCATCGTGGTTGAGTCTGACTCCAGAGCCAAAAGTTTGATTCCCGGTGAAGACAAAGTACTTAATTAAGCTTTCAGAGTGGATCTGTCAGACGGTAAATATCATAATAAAGTTTTTGCAGAATGTGGATTGTTATGGGGTGCGCGTTTAATTAATATTTGACATAGTTTGGATCTACCTATTAGTTATTATGAGCCAATTTTTGCAAAATTATAAGGCTGTTAATATTTTTTTTGCATGGCTTCACTGCATTGACTTTACTGCCCTCTACCATAAAAAACCGTTTTGCTTATAAAGATCAATAACAGATCCTTACTAATAATTTTGAACACGCATAAAAACCTTCTGAATTTGTATTTAAGAGATGTAAGCAAGTCAAATGGACCTAAACTATGTATGACCTAACGAAAGATGGGCATTTAAAGTTTTGAATATATATGTTCTAAATATTTTGTAAAACACAAGAGAAATGGGTACGTATTCATAATTTATTTGACACAACCACCATATCCAATGATTCCATTTGTTATATATAGATACCCAGATTTTCAGAAAATACCCCTGAACAAAAGTAAACGTCGATGATCACGCTGTCCTAAATTATTGGTTAGAATCGGGTTCAAAATCTCCATTACCCAATCAGTGATCACAAATTTAAATGAAAGACAAGCTAATCCGTTGTGAAATTTCCAATAGTGTGGAAACATGCATTTGTAAGACTCATGTTGAAGCATGATATATTATTATACGCAAACATTAAACGATTCAAGAGCAATCATTCAATAATATTCTTCATCAAATAAGGGATCCTTTGAAAACGAGCTTACGAGCTTAAGAGTAAATATTCGCAGTGTTTGCAAATAAATACCTATTCAATATGTATTTAATAGCAGATTGTTATTTAAAATAGTAAATATCTATCTGCTCATATTAATCAAGAGAAAATCGCAGAATATATTTTGTATAAAGAACCCCAGGCTGAGAGATATGATATCTCGTCAAATATTATTTTATCGAAAAACTATTGTAAACATTTCGTATAAAAATATCAAATACACATTTCGCAAAACGATCTCAAAGCTCTATGGGCGGTTTTCAGAACTGAAAAATAATTTAAAGTTAATTTTGATTTTATTTTTTTTTTGTCGATGGATAATTATTGTTTTTGGTGACACTCCATGACAACATGAAATAAACACTGCTTCCTTTTGGTTTTATAATTACTTATCTTTTTGCTCGGTTTTCTCTGCTTACCCCGAAAGGGACATGGTGTCATGGTATGTTTGTATGTTTGTTTTTTTACAATTATCAAAGAAAGCCATAGAAGGATCTACTGTTACATTCGAAAGCAGAATCTTCAGAGCAGTCTACGTCCCTGTAAGAGATCATAAAGGTTGACGTCGCCGATACTACAGAGCTGAGAGCATGTATGGAGAGTCTTATATGATCAGTTCCATCATGATGGCACACTTGAAATGGGATGGTCGTTTAATCAGAATGGACGACGACAAACACGATCCATTCCACAAGAACGAAGAAGACCAAGAATGTCCGAACTACAAAGGATGATGTATCAACTGATATATTTACATTACCTGTAACAAACAGGAAGACAAGAGCAACACACAGAAAAGAATGGGGATGACTTCTGTACAACAACACAGTTACAAAAATTGTGACATCAGCGATATTCGAGATCGATCTTTGGCATGGGATTCAGATATCTCATCCACAAGGCTGGTAGTACAGAGTGCATTTGATTAAAACTAACTGAAGCAATATTAGTCTAGATTCTTGATTGAAATTTATGCTTGTCGATTTTGACTGAATTTGTAAGTTCAAACGTTGATTACTTCCGTAAGTTTGTATCTAAACCAACTAACCAAAGTAAATTGAATCTGACCCGTGATTTAATTTTTGAATTTAATAACCACGACCTTAACACGAAATTTATCTTTCAAAGGTCTGTACCGACCTTTGAAGATTGTGAGAAATTTCATATTATATACACGGTATTAATTTTGATTACAGTAAAGTTTTCAATGAGATATAAAATATAACCGTGATATTTTTATCAGTCGTATGTACAGATGTGGATATTACGAAAATTATCAAGAAAACTAATTTAAAGTTATATGAACAAATAATAATGAATTGTTTGTCGACAAGCAAAATGAATTAGGGACTGTTAAACAATTTCTCAACTGTTGGAGTCGTAATTTGATCGGATATATTATACTCGTATGAGTGGTTTGCTACTCTCAGTAGTCACATTGCAGCAGAAAACTCTTCAAATAGTACCTAAGTCTTCAATTAATTCAGGGACTTCTAAGTTGTCGATGATGACTTACTTAGTTGCAATATTCACTAGTCCCACAGTTCAACAGATCAAAAAGACAACAACTAGTGCCATCTGTGTATCTGATTCATAACAATGTCAAATAAACGTTTTTGGCGCGAACCATATAATCGCTATATGAGTGCACTTTCTGTTTTAAGTGAAATTTGGTTTGCACCTCGTCTATTTAAAACAACTATTGATTCCACAACTTGACGAAACAGAGTAACCGCATTAGTTTTACTCGCGTGCACAGATAATATTTATTTATTTATTTTTATTTATTTCTATCCAAAAACATAGAGTAGATATAAGATACAAAATAATTTAAAGGTAATATAAGCTTATTCATACAAAGTAGACATACAAAGTAAATAAAAGCTATCCTTTTTGTTTGTATCTTTGTTACTAGCCCCCTCACTAGGCATAGCCTGTGCTAAGGTGAGCTAGTTTTATATTGTTGTCTATTGCGTTGTTTATTTATATATACGTTTACATATAGTAGAAGTAAACTTCTCGCGGGGTCGTGAAGTGACATCGTGTACAGGCGTACACTCCCTTATATACATAGTGCTGGCGTTAAGGATTGGTGAGTTCAATGTCCGCGAACTTTCTCGAACCTTTCGCTGTAGAAACATACCGCTGTCGCGGTTACTGTCGCACGCTCGACACCGAGGGCGATGAACTCGGCCTAGCGATAAACAAAAATATACTTTTTCTCACTAGGCGCGCGCGCGACAGAAATTTCTCGAAGTGGTCTGCCACATCAATATTTTTATTTACTTATTGAATCATAAAAATATTCATTTTTACAAGTATAATATAGCCGCTTCACTAGAATACATAGATCTGTTTTGAAGTAGCTACGTGTATATTTGTAAATTTATTACTTTCTATCAACAAATAACACTTTGAAAAAACAATATTAAACACCAGTTTTAAAGATTATAATACAAATTCGGGACAGAAACTAAAATAATATTAATCAAGAAATTATTGTTGTGATATTGATTTCATTTTGAGTTCTACCCACATCAAGTAACAACTTGGTACCAAGGCCTTTGAGTTGTGTTAACCCTTTGAGATCCGGTGGCGTATTTACCTTTCCGTGTTGATTAAGAGGCAAGTACTGCCTCGAATTAGGCATTAGTTTGTAGCGCTAATGCACTTAAAAACTCGCGATGAATTCAAAGAACTTGTCCTCCAAATGCACACGTTTTAGCAACGCAAACTGTTCCTGCTAAAACGTGTTCAATTCAAGGCACGCGTCTTTCAATCGTACATAGTTTTATAAATTTTACCACCTCCTATTCAACACGGAAAGGTAAATACGCGATCCCGTGGCAGTTTATTTAAAATTCGAGGTACCGTATATACAAAAAAAAAATTGCCTAATTTTAGATTCAGCTATTATCGCCTTCTTTTTGTTGCCATGTTTAGCCTTTGATACCAAGAGGAATTTGTTAAACATTCTTTGCAAGTCGTTCTCAGATTCAGCAATTATCGCCACCTTTTTGTTGTACTTACTGATATAGCCATGTTTAGCCTCTGTGATACCAGATGGAATTTGTTCAATATTGCAAATCGTTCTCAAATTCAGCTAATATCGCCGCATCGTCTGCATAACAAATATCATTAACAGTTTTGCCACCAATTTTATAGCCTAGTCCCAAGCCAGCCACCTCTTATATGATTTCTTCCATTATGATATTAAACAGAAAAGGTATAAAAATGATGATAATAGAAAAGGGTGGATGAATTTATCTATGCTGATGCCTCGAAGCTAGACTTGGGAAATTATTATTTGATGTAAAGTACAATATTGGAAATATGAAGGTTCACTTTTTGAGCCAACAAGCGGGGAAATTTAATATTATTCTTCGACGAATAAATCATTTATCTTTTAAAGCTGCTTGTTTAGTATTGCTAAGTAGTTTAGTATTGTAAACAAAAGTTCACCCCCGTTGCTTACATTAATATTAAAAACAATCGACTAAATGTATTCTGAACGAGAAAATAATATATTATTTTCCAGTAATGGGCATGTTTGTCGATTAAGTTTCACAGCGAAAAATTCGCAAGTTATGAAAAGTTTTTAACAAATTTATGAAAAGAAACTAATTAATTGTATCAAATGACATCTCGGTGAGTATTAAAAAAAAATATTCGCCATTTTTTCTTCTTCTTCCTTGCCTCTTCCCAGTTCATCCGAGGTCGGCCCTTCTGGTACCCAATCGCCAGACCTTTCGATCTTGCGCCATCTCTCTAGTTAGTTGCTCCTCCCTCAGCTTCCTATCAATATTTTTCCTCCATGTGGCCTGTGAACGGCCTCTAGTTCTGGACTGAGTGGCTATGTCCAGTGGAAGCTTAACCATGTGATTGTCATAGAAAACAATTGTATTATGTTAAAATAACGTATATGTTTACTATGTATTTTTGTGTTATTTTACATTTGTATTTTGTTCAAATTAATAAAAAATGAGAATAGAGTACATAATTTTTGAAAATTGAAAAATCAGTTTAAAAATATAAATTAAAATTGAAAGTATTTCAACCGAATTCTCAAGGTACTATCAAGTATTCTTTCTGACTTTAATAAAGCCGAGTAGTTCCGACAAAAACGTCTGACGTTCTTTCTTTATACTTCCCAAATATTCTGCTCTCTTTAAGAGTTATAATTTTATTTTCATCTACTGTTCGACGGTTAGATCAGCGGGAGTATATTGGCTGTTTCAATAGTTCAATTGATAAGAGTATACTATAATTTATGCACTGCAGATTGAGACAAAAGGCACATCCAGTATACGACAAAGAGACACAATGCACCTACCTTCAGGCCGGCAAATTCTGGGCTGAAGGGCCTTTTTATTCTGCGGCTTGTGTTGTGTGGATAAAACGGTAATTTCTTGATGCACAGATATCAAAATATTTACACAATTGGATGTTTTAGAATCTAAGAGGTGGCGAAAAGAAGAGCGGTTGAAAATAGCGATTTATACATAAATAGTGGCAACGTCACAATGACAATCAGAGAATATTAAACAAGCGGCGATAGTATTGATGACAGAGGTGTATTTACTGTAGTGATGAGCGGCAGAGCTCGCGGAAGTACCCAGGGGGGCAAGTCTGGTTCAATCGGCGAAATCAAAACCCTCGTGATTACTCATATCATGGATATAATTATTATATGGAGTTCTACAGTATCTTTAGATGTCACAGAACTCCATACGATAATTATATCCATGATATGGGTAATCACGAGGGTTTTGATTTAGCCGGTCGAACCAGACTTGCCCCCCTGAACTCCACTAGAAGCCTGTCGCCATTGGCCATTGGATAAGCGCATTGATTATCCCAGCGAAACATGGAGGCACCAAATTGCAGTGAGGTATTAAATTAATTAAAAACAAAATGTCGCGCACAACGGTAAATGTATGTTTTTTGTGTTATTATATTGTGTTTTACTTGCTTAGAATAGTGATTGCGCTATTTTTTCTATTTTAATCGTTTTCGGTTGTCCCGTAAGATCTGTGTAATCGAATAAGAGGCAAAATACCATCTAACACAGTTCAGCAATGAGGTTCATCACCCATTCTGAATGCTGTGTTTTTGGGTGATAGGAGACTGTGTGTGGGTGTCGTGTTTCCTTTTATAAAGTTATGCACCCCCGCAAACCTGTCGCTTGTTGCCCGACATTGTGAGATATATACTTATATTTATAATCATATATGTATATTTGTCGGCCTTCGTGGCTCAGTTGCTTGGGTATGACTGCTGATCCACAAGTCGCTGCTTCGATTCCCGGTTGAGACACAGTATTTAATTGTGTTTTCAGTCTGGATCTGAGAGACGATTAATATGGTACGTCTCCATAATGTGGTAATTTGTAGTTGGGTACGTGTTAAATATTTGACATAGTACCTGTTAGTTGCCCGAAAAGAAATGTTAAAATTAATATTAGATAAATTGCAATAATTGAGGTATGCTAATTATTTTGTCGGGGAATGTTATTAACTTGGTGTATTTATCTTAAATTGGTACATTCACCAAACATTGCACATATACCATATAATTCATAAACACTCCCTAAGGTTAACATTTATTTGAAGACAAATCAATAATTAACTTGTAAGGATTGTGTAAAAAGATTAAACAAAATTTTTAAATCTATTAAAACGCTGCACAAAAACTCGGGTAGAACGCCAAAAATTAATTAAAAATAAGAATGTTATAAACAAAAAAATAAATCAGTACAATTTTTTGATTTTATTCTTAAATTTATTGTAATTTTACTCAAGTAAAATACTCAAAGGGAGTTCATTAATACACTTAGTACCTACTTTTATAATTATATAGTTGCCCCATATTTTGAGATATATACGCTGAAGGTATGAATGAATTGATTAAAAATAACGTTTCAAGTATGAATTTCAACCGGCGACTGTCCCCGTATACTCATTTCTTTCGCGAGCATCGGATCCTTGAATTTTCACCTTAAGGGTATCTTTGGACATAATCGAAATTAAGTTTAAAACGTAAAGCCTCATAAATTCGGTCCATTTCAATGGAAAATGTTAAAGGAATTGATATAAAATTTAAACAGCGCGACTAGAACACGCTATAATTACTTTCATTTAATTACGAACCAGTATCGCTTAATTAAATCTGGATTGTTTTCGAAAGAGAATTGATTGCATTATAAATTTGCAAAGAAATCAAAAATAGTTCATTTTGGACACCGTCATAAATAACAGACTATATTTATCATGGTTTTATTATTATTAAGTTATTGAATAAGATATTCATTGAAAAGTAAATTAATATTTTATGGAAATTAAAAAGCGTCACAGAACCATAATTTAAATTTTCAACCATTTGAACAAGTTTTGAAAACTTAATGAAAAAAAAAACAAAAAAACAAGTGGGTTGTGTCCAACGCTGTACTCCTCATTACCAAGTCACTCCACTAAATATTAAAATTTGTTGTTGAATATTTTCAAAAATTTCATGAAATGAGTTTGTTAAATTATTTTTGATTTAAATATTTCATTATGAAAACATGTCATAATTTAAATTTGTACTTATTTAACGAGGACATATTCATTTAAAAAAATATATCCTTAAAATGTAATGGGATCTATAGTTGATAGATACACAAATTTGAAAAAATTAAAAATAATAGAATGAGTATTCGATAAAGTAGAATAAACACGCCGTACATAGTATATTGCACATTATACCTACATAGCACCATACACAGATAAATTGTGATGAAACTTTCAGAATACAAACTTTCATAAAATGGCATTGAAGGATTATCAAGTTTTTAATATACTCATTTCATGAAAATGCTACAAATTTTCCATACAAAATTTGAATAATTTGTGGAGTGACTTGTTAGTGAGGGGTTTAGCGTTGGCCACAACCAACTCGTTTATTGGTGGATACAAATCAATATAAAGCACTGTATTAAAATTTGTAGCTTTTATCCAGCGGCGGGTCGAATATGGCCAGTAAGTAAGTAAGAGATACGTAGATAAATAGATTCAACGCCAACAGAACACTCTGTCAAGATTCACTTAAACCCTATTCTGTTACCATCTGGCATATTCAATGTGGCGAACATTTTAAAGTGTAGGTATATCCAGAGGGTTCAGTCAGGTGTATGGTAATGGTGGTTGTGGTGGCAGTATAGACTATACTGTAGGTATATAGTCTAGGTTCTGGATTCACACAGTTCACATGCACCACGGAACTAATCGAGAATATAAAATAACCAAGTTAAGCGAAGATTCCAGTTGATTTCTCGGAATATTGGAATCAGTGGATGGTTGATTCCGGCTTTTCGGAACGTGATGGGAATTCTCAGAAGGGATATATTTTATTTTCCTCACCTATACCTTTCAACGACGCAATATCTTATTCCCAGAGAGATAAGAGTGTTTATGCTTACATTTTTTATTTATATATTAAAAAAAAACTAAATTGTGAATTGTCCATTCGGTCAATAAATTGTCCATACGATAAATTGTCCTCATGGTCAATTGTCAGCATGTTCTTGTTTTGATGTGCATGTTCTATGTATTGTTATATCTTGGAATAATGGGACGGTTTACGGAATATCACCCACAACAAACGTCAAAATTAGAATGGCGGCTGGCGGCTCTGCGCACGCGCGGGTGCGAAATTACGACATTGTCGGATTAATTTATGTCGTACGTCTGTTGCAACTACCCAGTCGTTATACAGAGTTTAATAGAAAGATTTTTGAATTATTGCTGCACGAGGTTTAAACGGTGTGTAACTAAAACACTGGTGAAGGGGTGTGCATTAATTAGATTTTTATTAGTAAGAGTGTCAAATGTGTTTGGAATCGGTTATCGGGCTAGATTCCACCTGTCAGATCTGTATATTCCTTACTCTGTGGGACCTGCTAACGTTTTTTTAGTAATGAGAATTGTTACGTGACAAAAATTGTAAAAATATTTTTTCCCTTGTGGAAATCGAGCCCAGTGCGGCTACTCATGATTCGATTTTAATACGATTTTGTCTTGTCATTATTTTCAAAATGAACAGATCAGTACTCGACCATATTTATTTTATTTATATATTTATTTTTATTTATAATAAACATGACATTATACATTAAGAGGTTTGACATCAATATTAAAGGTATATAAAAAAATATTATGTATATATTTGAGACAGAGACAATGGAAGGGTACACATACACATCCAGACCATTGATACTCTCTTGCGCTTTGTTGTCAATTAGAGGTTTTGCTCTCCAATATGCTAGGGATAATCCCTGTGTTATATTGGATGCAGTCTTTGGTTTTGTAAGTTAAACAACATTATTTTAAAGTGGATTTAGCACAATTGATCATACACTTCCTAACATACATGCACAGGCACTCTCCATACACACGTGATATACTAAACCATATAAAATACACACACAGCACACACACACACACACACACACACAAACACCCACACACACACACACACACACACACACACACACACACACACACACACACACACACACACACACACACACACACACACACACACACACACACACACACACACACACACACACACACACACACACACACACACACATACATACAGTAAACAAACAATAAGTTAAAAGAAATGAGAAAGAAGTTACTGTGGTGGGTTTGATTCGATGATCCATAGGGTTATTTCCCTTTTGAACCTTTGGTAGATATTGATATTTTTAATAGAATCTGGGATGGTATTGTAAATAGTGGGAGCTTGATATGAATAGTGTCGCTGAGCAAGGCTAGTGTTTGGATGAGGTATATGGTAGTTTAAGTGAGATGACGTACGTGTAGATCTTGTTTGTTGTGATCGTGTTTTATCGGTGTCTTTAAATGTAAAGTAGCAAATAAGGCATTTAGTGTAGAGTTGATGTAGAGTTAGGACTTTGAAGTTTTCAAAAAGGTTTCGAGTAGGGAATCTTATAGGGCGGGACAAAATAATTTTGATTACAAGTTTTTGACACTTGTAAAGGGAATTTAATATTGAATTTGCGCAGTTGCCCCAAATAAGAATGCCATAAGTAATGATGGATTGACATAGTGCGTAGTAAATAGATAATCTCATCTGAATCTGCATTTAACCATAAAAATTCTTTATGATCAAAGTTAAGTATGAAATTGTCAAATGTATAAATTATAATGATTAATTAGTAAATTTTAATCCAAAAGATTTCTTAAGTCTGAATTTAGTCTTCATCAACTTCATGTGTTGCTTTGCAGGTCCCCGGTACAAAAGTCAAATGTCGTACCACTATATAGATGCCATGAAGTAGTTCATAACAATTACGCAATAGATGGCGTTATGTAAAAGTTTCTTCGTCGTTCCATAGATGGAATGCCATACAACATATTATACACAACTTTGTAACTAGTTGCATGTAACACATGAGATCCAACTGTCGATAGCGATAGTATGTATTGTTGAAGAATAAGTACCAAACTATAAACCCATAAATCCAAAATATTGAATATGTTAAGATAGGTACTTTGTTTTCTATACAACACACGTAGGTATGCATGTCAAGATAGGATAGTATGGAGGTCAGTCCTTTTTTCCTACCCAGAATATGAAAACAGCATGATGGTATGTATTTATGTTTGGAGATTAAGTATCAAATAATTGAGTTTCTTGTATGCCACTGCCATACAAATTGTATGAAGCGATGTCGTCACTAAAATATTTTTTATAGAAAATTAAATTATCTAGTTGGGATTTTTCGACTTTTTTCGATATAATTTAAAAAATTGAAAATATAGGCAGTTAAACTCATAAATTTACCATATAAAATTTTTTTTCTTAATAAAAAATGTTTGAGTAACCCTAGTATTTTTTTGAAATAACGAATTTTAGATTTTGTATTTGTCTATGTTTGTACCAATTTTCAGCGTTCTAGCTTTTATGGTTTCTGAGATATATGAAAAAATAAAGTAAAAATTCAAAAGTTATAACCCCTGTCTGTAACAAAAATTCAAAATTCTGAGTATAAAAGTTTCGTAGGCCTATAACTTATATATTCTGAAATTTTAGGCTTTGTGAATCCATCAGATCAAAAGTTATAAGGGAAGGACGGACAGACACACAAAACTCACATAAAATGTTCTACTCCGAATTCTGAGTAAATCCACGTATGGGAACATATATGCTGCGATGCCTCTAAGTTGGTGTTTTTAGAATTCTAGAATTACGCCATACAATTTTATAATTACGCCATACAAAATGTTCCTTCATAAACGCGTCTTGGATTTAAACTGCCTCTTCCTTCAAGAGAATTTCATTCTCTTGAACGAATCGACAGTTATATTATGTTTTTAATTTCGGCTAAATTACAAATTTGTAATCATTTATGTTTGATAAACATGTATTTATATAATATATTGTTATATAAAGGGTTGAATACCTGTTCGCTGTTTCGCGGTTCTCATATTGCCAAAAAAAATTCAATTTGACGCTTTCGTTACGTATTCTACATATTATATTGCCAAACGAATGTGAATATTTCCCGACCAAACCTCTCTCGGATTCTACATAAAAAATAACAACATATTGTTAAAATATAAACATATAATAAATCACACATAACTGAAATCGAACTCGATTCTTGAATATTAAACATTTCCATTTCTGGAAGATTTCACATGCGGAATATCAGATCTGAAAATATATAGAGGTATTCCTTTTATCATGATAAAAAAGGCCTTGAGAACATAACACGTATCTATTTTGTATATTGCTTAGTAAATCTTAGACAAACACGCAGTTTCCCTTCTTGGCATGGAAACTTATTAGATTTAATAACTTATTAGATTTCGTTAAATGCTTACTAAACGCGCAACTAGATAATCACGACAAAAATAGTTGAGGTCAAAATTTAAAAAAACTTACTTATAAACGTATACTAAGATATTACTAACTAGTTCACCGTATTGTTTACGAACACCCACATTTAATTTTTTCATATGGCCGCATTGGGTTCACAGATGTCAAAAAATAGATAAATGAATGTAATCTTTGTGTTGGGTCAATTTAAGCACGATTGCGATGAAGAATATCAAGGAAAAACGTTATAAGGATTAAATTTTTCTGGCAATCTCAAATATGCGTCTAAAATATCCGCCATTTTGAAATATTTGGAATGACGCGTTAGTCAAGCGTTAATCAACCTGTCGACCAGTCCTAACTTGACGTCTATGAAATAAAGGTGTAATAAAGATAGTCACGGTTTAAAATTAAACTTTTTTGTTAATCACGCTCTATTACCAGTTACTATAGATAGTTTACGTTAAGATGATAAGTTTGTTTTAAGATGTTTATATTAAAATTTTAACGTCTGTCTGTAGACACCAAAAAATGTATGGATTCTTCTTCATCCGCATCTCAGATGATACGGCATAAGGATCTATCACAAGAGCAAGACGCTAAAGCTAATATAAAGAATGAGATACTTTCTCTGTAAAATACCGAATCCAGTTCAATTTTCGACATAATATTTTTCTAAAATTTATTCGACAAGTTTATTTTTTCTGTTATAAAATAGTCTTAGAAAAGATTGAAAATTGAATTTAATTAAGATAAGACATTAATGAAAAGTTTGGAGCGCCTAAGACGATTACGTTAATATCATAGTTTAGCCCTCTCCGCTGGAATTTAGACAAAAAATATACTATATTTAAACTAAAGTCAGCTAAATTATGAAATTCAAAACTAATTTATAAAATCAAATTGTCTAATTCTGTAGAAATACAAAAAATATAAACTTTAGAAAAATAAATAAAAAGTGTCTTAATAGTTCTCGAACGATACATTTTCCAAATCAATTTAATTTTCCCCAATCCTTTTATTATTATTGCTATGATTGAATGCTTAATTTTACTAGGGCTACATGGTCTATTCATATTTTTTTTAAAAACATACACTGAAAAATATTATGACAACCGTACTGGCTACCTGCGTTTTTACCAAACCTTTGTTATCAGTTATCAGTAATAATTGGCTGTGTGCATACTATAGTTCGTAAAGTCACTATAGTTTGGTCAATTTTAACAAAAAAAAATTGCTACTATTGACAAAAAAATCAGTGTACAATAATATAAAGAAAAGACCACGTTACAATTCCTTTAAAATCCTTACAAAAAAATGGCTGATTTCTTCGGGCAGGTTCTATGCTGAGGGGGTTGTCTGACTTATTTACTTTTACTTTTATTAACTATATTGCATTACTTCTAATTAATAATAATAATTCTTTATTGGCTTAAATAACATTACAAAATAAGTACAAACAAGAGCAAGATAAAACATTAAAAAAGCCAAAAGGCGGACTTGTTAATGAAATTAACGTCTTCCAGTCAACCTTAGAGAATAAAAATAATATAAAAATATATAAGAACATATATATACATATACACACACATACATACATACACACATAAACACACATATGCATTTAGGGGGGATGGGAAGGGGAAAAAAGGAAGGGGCGGAGATAGTGGTAAGGAGGAAAATGAGGCAGGGAGGGAAGAAAGACATCAGAGTTTCGCCCGCTGTTTAAAAGAGAAAAATGATGGTAAGGTTCGAGTATCAACGGGAAGTTGATTCCAGAGCCTAGCACTATGAACAGTAAAAGGATTAGTGTAGAAGTCCGATCGGTGGGAGGGAATCACAAGAAGACCGTTATTACCCGATCTCAGAGGAAGACCATGCTCCGATGAAAAATGAAACCTGTCTCTGAGATACTTTGGTGCCACCTCACTATACAAAATCTTATAGAGAAGACAGAGTATGTGAACATCCCTGCATTTATTTTATTTAATTATAAAACTTTACTTCTTAATCTTGTGTAATCTTTTTTTTTAACATTTGTGCACCTTATATATTATGTATCCTCTATGTGTAAATAATTTGTAAACCCTATTGTGTAAAAGTAACAGCCCCAGAACAGGTGTAGCCTAGTGGGGTGTTACTTACTTAACCTAAATAATATGTAAAAATGTTTGTGTATTAACAATAAATAAATACAAGCGACAGGCGTTGGAAATATGTAGTTTAGGAGTCTTACCGTTTTGTCTCCAAGTTGTTCCACCCTACAGTTCATCGTCGCCCGTCCTCCCAGCTGAGCCGTCACGTTGGCTTCGTCTCCGTCGACGAACCTCGGTCTGGGCTCAGCCGGGGTGGTGCTGGCCGGCGTTGTGCTGACACCGCGGTTGAAGAACAGGTCCGAGTCGAGGATGTGGTGTTCCGGGTCCAGGTCCTGATCGTCGTACGCCTCCGTGTAGGAGGGAAAATCCTCCCAGAAGTCGCGGCCCGGCGAGTCATCGTGGAAACTACTGGACGGTTCTTGGCTCTCACCTGAAACGAACAAAAGAAATATCTTTTGAAATCTTAATCATCATTTTAAAAAATACGTGAAATTTTTATTTAATATTTTTGTGATTGTTTAATATGGTTTAAAGTATTTTTTTTGTTTTGGGTTGTCAAGTTTTTGCCAACTTTTTGTTTATACCTATATCAATGTGAATGTTACGAATGTTCCTTAATATGATACAAAGGTTAAGATTGATGTAGTTTTAGATAGTTTGTATGATTTGTGAAATGTAAGTCACTTCAAAAAACGAGAAATTCTCTTTTTGAAGTTGAGTGATTCATAATAAATAAATAATATATTCGAGAAACGATTGACGAAAAGATAGAATTCCCAATGAGGAGAACCTCAAAACCTAGCATTGTTAGGTGTAGCAAGGCAAAAGGCGCTTCTGGAGAGACTATGTTAATATAATGAATTTTAAGAGGTTTCCCAAAGCTGTTAACGGATAAAAAACCAAAGATTCTAAACGAGAGTGACTACTTAGACATAGAAGAAGAGCTGGCCATCCTCTACCCAGGACTAGGGCTAAATTCCCGTGGAGACAGATCGCAGATCAATTTTATCCGGGATTTACATAAGACTCATTTATGTTATTTTAGACAAATTTATATATTTTACAATTTATATGACATCGCTTCGCTTTTTGTATGGCTACGGCTTTTCCTGCGCCTTTGGCTGCGTCATTGAGTAGTTCCCTTCTACACTCTTGGCTCCCGTTCGGCCAGCCACTTCACAGCTTCTGGAGTCGCCCTATGGATGTCCATCCAGTCTCCTTCATACCTCCGTATCGGGCACTCCTCTACTAGATGCTGGATAGTTTGGCTTTTTGCTCCACAGTCACATTCTGGAGAATCCCCTTTTCCCCATTTCCACATTTGGTAAATGGTGAAAAATTATTGTAATTGTATCTCTATAAAATCGCTGTATTACGTGATTTTTCATGGTTGTCCTCCTATTTCCTTCTTGTTTCTCTTAGGTTAGGTCATATGACCAGTGTGTGAAGGTAGACAATCCTGGGAGGAGGAGGTCTAGCTGTCCTCCTGTGTTTTTTGGTTAGCCTGGGGTCTTCCATCATTGTGATTTTGAAAATTCTATTGTTATTCATACGATCGACATGGTCTCTTCAGAAGCATCTTATGCTACTTCCCCATCTTATTTTGTCTTCGACACCGCATATATACCACGAATTCATTAATACATCTTCATAAACCTATACTAAGACTTACATATTTCTAATATTTTAGATAGTTATCACAAAACGTGATTTTTTCGGGATGTCCTTCAAATTCAGAATTGTCGTTAAACCAACAGCGACAACAAATAAACTGGAGACAATAATTATAAACGATAATTGGTCGGAAACCGCAGACATTAAATGTTTCTTCTTCGCTTTAACGAACATGGTAATAATTTGTTCGTTAAAGGAGCGTTAGTTTATTTTCAAAAGGTTCACTTCTAATTAGGATTCAAGGAGTCTACTCTCTTCATCATATTAATTTGCGACTTGGAGTGTCACAGAACTTTACAAAACCGCCCACCGCGGCGCTAATGAAAACAACATCAGTAGACATTATGGCACGCTACACTAGCGACACCAACCAACTTTTGTTTTGACAGAAATAATAACTACACAAAGATGCAAGATTCTACAATGATTGTAAAATTATTTTCATTTGGAAAAATGCTCTTTTTGATTCATAACCAAACGCATAAAGACATTATTAGTTTTCAATACAGTCATTTATGAATCCTGTGGGCTCATTCGATTTCTTAACACATATATTTTTTTATAACGAACTAGTGGACCCGATAGACGCTGTCCTGCCCGAACATTGGCTTGCCTGCTATTAAAATACTTATTTAGGTTATGTTTTAGTTCTGCTGTCTGTCTTACCTGCTGTCATTCTTTTCCATAATGCTTTATTTTAAATTTTGTTAATGCTCTTGTATTTATATTTTGTTAAGGCTTTTATGCTTTATTTTACATTTTGTTAATCCAAAAATGTTTTTCTTCTTATTTCTTATATTTGATGTTTATGTTCTTTTTTAATTCAATCGATTGAAATTTCTATCGCATGATGTAAAAGCGTAGTGAAAATACATTGAAATTGTCTGTCTTAAAACATGAATTATTCCTAGTTAGATAGACAGAGGTAAAGTGATGGAATGATGCCAATCAGGGAGCACCCATGGTTTATTATTATTATTATTATTTTTATTATTATTATTATTTTGTTTATCATGTTTTTTGTTTAGTATATTTTTTTGTTTGTTTTTATATAAATACTGAGTAGTCTCTGTGGTGTATTGTTTCTGTAAGTTTTCTTTTCTTATGTTAAATAAATATATTATTATTATTATTCGCTGGTTTAGCAAACATAAAAATAACCACACACCATCACGGCATATCTCACAATGTGGGATAACCAGCAACAGGTGTGCAGGTGTGCACCTTATAAAAGCGAGTACGGCACATGCGGGTACATGCAGTCATCAGTCTTGAGTCACCTTAAAAGGCAATATTCTGAATGGGTGGTAAACTATGTAAGATTTTTTTTGCCTGTTTTATTTTCGATTATCAGGACACCAGATAATGATGATAATAGAAAAGAGTGGAAGCACTGTTCTATAAATCATAAAAATCGGTTCATCTGTTTAGAAGTTCAGTGACATACAAACGTACAGAAGAATTATGTATTTACAAAGAATATGAATGAAACTGCATTTTAATAGTTTTGCATTCTTAAAAGATTTACTGTCGGCATATTACCAGGCGTTCATTTTTCTGTTACAATTTTTGAGGAGGAGTTCAGTGACATTTAGGTACATAATATTAATATACATATATTTATTTATTTTGTTAACATATAATTTTATAAAACAACTAAAGATATAATTCACTAGTATAGTATTTTTTACAATTTTTTTCTTTGCAATGCCTCACCAAAAAGATTGCAATCTTGTGCTTGATGAGGGAATCACTTATAAAAAATAAAAAATATTAAATACAAAGCAATAAAACAAAGTTATACATAAAGTAATTAAATCAAATCATACATAAAAAAAAATCAAATAAACATAAAAAAAGTTTTAAAATAAATGAAAATGAGTAATACACAAATGAGAAAACATATCAAAATACATATTCAAATAAAAAAAGGAAATATATGAAAATAATTGAAAAATGAGAAATACAGACGATTCAAACATATGAAAACACATATTTTTTTTTAATTTATTTGAAAAAATGGGCAACGTACAATAATATTTTTTTAAACAAATATAATAAATAAGAATAGCAACATAAGCAATTGTAACTTAATCAGCCCACCTTTGATTTCATGGTGCATTGTACTAACTACTGGTAACAAAAAAAAAATTATTCCTGTCTAACGTGGCTCCTGAAAAGAGTCCTGGACATACAGAATATGTCCACGGACCTGATCTTTTCCAAATTATTATACGTGGTAAGGCATCGGTACAATGGCGAATTTTGAGCGGCATTAGTGTTTTTTTTTGTCTAAAAAGAACGTTGATATTAAAAAAAAAAGAAATTACTGGCAATTGAAACAAATCAAACAACAAATCGAGAACCATCAATTTAGAATGATAAATTAAGTGCAATTTTAATTTTTGTTTAAATTTTTTATATTCCTTTATCTGCTTTAATTCATTTGGGAGGCAATTTTATTGATACATTTTATTCCCAAATAAATGTAGTTGTTATGTAATTGTCCTGTGTTACATTTGGGTATTTTACAATCGTTTTGGAAACGCAGACTAATTTTTTTCAAATTTTTATAAAATATTATCATTGAAAATTTGCAAAATTGACACTTTTTTGTAAAAAAAACTAACCTACCGCCTTGGTATATTTGTATTAAGTAATTTTTATGTGCTGGTGTCCATGTGTTCAATTCCTACAAGGTTAGATGGATCGATCGTAGAGCGGTTAGCGCGCTTGGCAAGTAATCCAGTGGTCGCGAGTTCGAATCCTGCCTCGACCGATTTCGTTCACCTATAGCACAAGCATTTATGCTTAATTTAGAGAACGTAGGAATATGTATATGTACTTGTTTAAAAAGGAAATATTATTTTTTTTAGTAACTTTTTTATATAATAGACACGCTGCTGATTAGTTGGAAGAAATTAACATCAAACATGTTGCAGAAAAAGGTCCAGAAATAAATTGATATTTTTTTTAAAGTCTCTTAGTGGACCACCTATTACTAAACTATAGACCTCGTGCCGTATCAAAGAACTCATTCGTGATAAATGTACTTACATCGATGATTCTATTTAACAGATCGACAGTTGAGTTATAACGACGTCGCAATAATGAAAGAGAATTCTATCGCTGATGGAACTTTAGTTGTTTCTTGAAATTATTTTAGCCTACCCATTACAGACACGGCTTGATGGTTAGTACGTACGTAGTTAATATACATGTAAGCAGCGATAACTATAATTAATACTTGTCTGTAATTAGAGGCTATGCTCTCAAAGTGAGCTTTTGAAGGTGAAAAGTCTGTTTCACGGAGCACTGGGTCTCTTATACGATGTTAGCATACCAAACTATAAAATCCATATATGTTCGGGTTGAACGGAGAGTCATTTCGTTTTTCGGTGAAATCGATTATCATGACAGAAAAACTCCTTATTCCTATTTTTATTGACAATAACATCTCAAAGAACGAAGAGCAACTTTAGGGCTTTCAAGACTTTCTGTCATAAATTCGGTGCACTCTTATCTTCACTAACAGTAAGCAGTGAGCCAGTTGTTTCCACATGATTAGCTCTCTTTGGCACATTAGGTGCAGTGTCTGCAGGTTTTAGAGTTCTCTGGACTTTTCATAATATATGTTCTTTCAGAGTTTTGCAAGGGGCCGTTATTAGTCCCCATAAGCAGAACAGGTGGTGGTGGGGGAAGAACAATAACATCTCAATAGAGACGAAGTTGGGATATTATAGAAGAACCAGGAACTCAAGGCACCTACAGAGCTTAAGACCTGTCATCGGCTGGTTTAGGTGATCACTTTATGCGCTTGCGCTACGTTCCCCAATGACGCCATCTTCTTGAGTTCCCTTATCAATGCAAATTTCGAAAGTCCTATATATTTGAATAATGAGCCACCTGAAAATAAGGCATTATTATTATAGCCATCTATGAAATAACGTAGAAACCCTTTTTTGTAACGCCATCTATTGAGAGATTGGTTTATTTGTAAACAATGAAAGCAACAACAACTTGGGGAACAAGTGATGCGATTTAAGTACTTGGGTGTCGAAGTGTCCAGCAGCAGTAACCTCTTTGACGAAGTAAGAGAGCAAGCGAATAAGGCCGCCGTCGTGGCTGGATGCTTGAAAAATGCTGTATGGAGAAACAGAGACATGCTGAAGGGAAGTAAGGTAAGGATCTATAAGACCTATGTAAGGCCGATCATGACATACGGCATAGAAACAAGAGCTGACACCGCCAGAACAAAAAACCTCCTAAGAAACACTGAGATGAAGACTCTACGACCCATCGCAGGCGTAACACTTCTTGACAGAGTAAGGAACTCGGAGATAAGAAGAATCTGTGATGTCGAAGATCTTGTGCGATGGGGAAGAACACGAAGACGACTCTGGAGAGATCATGTGGGGAGAGCGGGTTCGGATCGAGTGGTGAGGATGGCAGCGGATGGGGAGATAACAAATGGCAGACCCGGAAGACCACCCAAACGATGGAAGGCAAGCTGGACATCCACTTCACAAGAGCAGGCTCCGAGAATAACAGGACACAGTCCTTGTAAGTGAGGTAACGGTTTTCTCGCACAGATGTCACGCCTGAAGTTTGACTCCCGACAGGGAAAAAAATCAAATTTTTGCGTATATGCAATTAAAAAAATATATTCGAATTATTAATATGTTAAGCCTTTAATTAATATGTATATCCCCGTTTTACCTCACTTTGCGTGCTAATCCCTTGGCCTCAAGTCGTGGCTTATGTCAGCTTTGTATTTATTCCTTAATCTGTGATACCTGCCAACTTTTCTCAGGTATCTGTAGGTATTAAATGATGGGGTGTAATTAAAATTAATTACAATATCATACAGCTACATCACCGTAGAATACAACATCATTTTATTTAAATTACCACGAAATTGCACGAAAGCCGAAATGTGTACATGCTAAAATCGCTTGTGTATCCAACCTACACGTACCTACTTATAATAAATTGGTTTCGCTAATTCTACATATATTACACATATACCTACCTAATTCTACATGTATCATCCATGTACCTACAAACGACATGTAATAGGCAAGGGAAATATATGTATTTAAATAATATTATATAGGTATATGTAAGTAAACAAGAACATAATAGTAATCTAAAGTAATAAAGCAATCAAAATGTTAGTGTATGTGTGTGTGTGTGTGTGTGTGTGTGTGTATGTGTGTGTGTGTGTGTTTGTCTCACGCCTTCTGAAAAACCAAGAGCATCTAAAAATCTAATTTATGTGCGAACGTGTACCTGTATACCTGATGCAGTGTCACGCTAAAAATAATGCGATAAAAATGCTGAATTTTAAAAATATTTCAATAATTATTTTTTTCATACAAAATTTTCCAAGTCGTATCTGTCAAAAAAGTGTACATTTTGCACGCATATATCTGTTAGTTTAAAAGTTAGAAGTACGTATTTACACGAAAAAAATTTACTTTCAAGTATAACTTAGCGTTTAAGTGAAAAACATGGTGAATATTTTGTATAATTATAATGTTTAACTTATTTTTAAAGTAAGCGTTTTGTACATAAATGCCGCCATTTTAATATCTTTTCATACAATATTTCATTTTCCTACCGAATGAATATGTTCTTGAAAATAATAAACCTTTGAAATAAATATAAATATGAAATAATAAAATGAAACACAAGACATTACAGCAAGTTTTAAGACGTATATTGTAAAAGTCTGTTAATTATTAGTAAAGATATGGGCATAATAAAATTGCATAATTTGTATATAATATTTGATATTTCGGACAATTTTCATTTTTATGGCATCGAACAAACCAATGTAGGTACCTACATATTCAAAAAATGTATCCGAACCATTCGATATTACTTACGTGTTCGAATCGTTTCCATGGCTACAGAAAGAATGTGATATTCAAATAAAATTTGTTAGGAATCGGATTTATTTAGAAGGTTGTTGTAGGTAGGTACCTACCTAATACTATTTACTTACAAATCAACAATAATAATACTATACTGATTTCCTATAGGAAAATTATTTTATTTATTTATTTATCAACCGTTTGTCCGATTATAATGAAACTTTGGTGAATTGTCGAGCGTATGCCCAGGATGGTTTTTGGATTTAAACTTTTTTCTTATTCTTCTTCTTCTTCGTGTATTTGGTCGTTTTACCTATGAAGGGGGAGTATCCTGGGAAAAGAAGGTCCGACTGTCCCTCCATCTCTTCACAGGTCTTCCAGGACGGGTTCTGCATATAAACTTTTTTCTTCTTTTTCTTCAACGTGTACTTGGTCATCTTACCTATGAAGATGAACTATCCTGGGAGATGAAGGTCCAATTTTCCTTCCATCTCTTCGCAGGTTTCTGGATTTAAACTTTTTTCTTCTTCTTCTTCATCGTCTATTTGGTCATTTTACCTTTGAAGGTGGACTAACCTGGGAGAAGAATGTCCAATTTTCCTTCCATCTCTTCGCAGGTATCTGGATTTAAACTTATTTCTTCTTCTTCTTCTTCATCGTGTATTTTTGGTCATTTTACCTATGAAGTTGGAGAATCCAGGGAGAAGAAGGTCCAACTGTCCTTCCATCTCTTCGCAGGTATCTGGGTTTAAACTTTTTTCTTCTTCTTCGTGTATTTAGTCATTTTACCTATTAAGTAGAGCATCCTGGGAAAAGAATGTTCTTTCATCTCTTCGCGGTTCTTCCAGGATGGTTTCTGGATTTAAACTTTTCTTAACCGACTGATGGGACGGGATGTAATGAAGGGAAGGGATGCACTAAAGGGCCTGAAGGGACGGGAGGTATAAAACTGCCTGAAGGGACGGAAGGTAGTGAAGGGTCTGATGGGAAGGGACGTAATGTGGGATTAAAGGGACGGGAGGTACTGAAGGGCCTGAAGCGGCGGGTCCTGGAGTCTAATTCTGTTTCTTCTTAATTTTATGTAGACCTTTAGGGCAGTTTTTATACAAACTATTTCCTATTGTCTAATTCATCTTCTTCTTCTTTTATGTATACATTTGGGTCATTTTTTTATAAAAATTATTTCCTTTAGTCTAATTATTTTTCTTCTTCATTTAAGTACGTAGACTTTTGGGAGAGTTTTAATACAAACTATTTCCAATAGTCTTATTCATTTTCTTTTATGTAGACTTTTTGGTCAGTATTTATACAAACTATTTCCAATAGTCTAAATATTCTTCTTCTTCTTTTTTGTAGACCTTTGGGTGAGCTTTTATACAATCTATTTCCAATAGTCTAATTCTTCTATTAGGTATATGTATTTTTACTTATTTTATGTAGACCATTGGAATAGTTTTTTATACAAACTATTTCTTATAGTCTTATACTTATTTTTCTCTTTTTTATTTAGTCTTTTGGGTTAGTTTTAAGTCTAATAGTCTATTGTGCAGAAATATTATTAACGATATGTACACTTGATGAAAATACATATGAAATGAATGGGATGTGACGATATAACCTGCACTAGAATCTTTTCAATACTTTTGTTTAATTAAATTTAAACCATTTATATCATCCTATTTTGAATAATTTTCAACACCTAATATTTAATGAATGGGGGTTGTGGCCATTACTGAACTCTTCACAACATTTATATTCAAATTAAAAACTATTTACTATAGTTCAAGTCTTCTTCTTCTTCGTTAATGAAGACTTTCAGTCAAATTGAGCAAAAATATAATGCACACTTGATGAAAAAATATAAAAACGAATGGGATGTGACCAATACTAGATCTTTTCAGTACCTACGTTTGTTTAATCAAATTTTAACCACATCCCAACATCGAAAATTACTAAATTTTCAATAGGTACACATTACAATTTGTTTTCGATGATAATATTTAAAAATGGGGGTTGTGGCCAAACCAATCTCTTTACAACGTTGATAAACAGTCATATTTAAAACCATTACGCATAGTCCATGCGAGCAGAAATTGTATAAATATTATACTTCATTCACACTTTATAGCAATATATAAAAAAGAATGGGTTGTGGCCATCACTTGAACATTTTACAATACTTAAACTCAATCAAATTTCAAACCACTTTTTATAGTCTGATATTGCAAAATAATTGGGTGACAATATTATAAAAACGATTGCTTTTTCTTTCACAATTTTACATTCTTGGCCAACGGCGGGACATAATAGCTAGTATTAAATAAAAAAATAAATATTTAGAGGTAGTGTATATGGCAGAATATTAAATTATCTATGGACTATAACTCCAACTGTCGATTCGTTCAAGAGAAATTACTTTTCGTAATGAATCGACAGTATTATTCTTAGTCTTAGTCCCGCGTGAGAAAATCGTAGGTAAGCAGTAGCACAGTTTTTCAGCTTTGAAGTCAACTTAGAGGCATCGCAGCATATATGTTCGATGCATGGGCAGTGTTAGAGAGAGAGAGAGAGAGATTTTTATCTTATTATAATGAAAAACCAAAACCATTAAATTGCGAACCAGCTTGCATGAAAGAAAAATCGAACTGTGGCGGGTACAGGTTGCAGGTTGGAGAGAACGAATGGTTGGCAAACCCTGAAAAGACTCAAAACTGGCGTGAATAGATGCAAGGTGAACATGAGGAGTTTGGGACTGCTGGTGTGCATATTCATGGGGAAGTCTTGTTATGAGAAGGACCTCTTGGCTGCAAGCGACGGCTGTCAGTTATTGGAGAGGGTGTAAATAGATAGTCTGGACACAGAAACGAACGATATTAAATGTGCATAACACTGTAGTGTATAGCTGATAGTCTTACAAAAAAATATAAATATACAAATTGCATAGACCAGCCAAGATTGTACATGCCCAGAAAGGTTATAATTGGATTCCCTTCATCAGACTTACATATACAAATCAGTAACCGAGTAATCAACTGCTAGAAAATATAGTAAAAAGTAGCTACTCAAAATAGCATTGTTTCAGTATAAAAACTTACTTTTTCTCTTAAAAAATAATATTATTGTTTCATTATATAATGTTGTTTTCCTTTCTTTGTTTTAAGACCAAACTAAGATACAACAATATGATTTATTGAATGTAGGTACCCATTTATTGTCCGAACCAACAATTACATTGGCAAATAACCAAATTGTTGAGAGAAATAAAAACCTCTTTGGTGGAATTAATCTCCCACTTGGAATCTTATTATGGTCTACTACGTATTTTGTATTTATCAGTAGATAAGAATAAACAAAATAAACAGTTTTTCTTAAGAGGTTCCCTTCACAATACGTTGAAATTCATTATTTATTTGTTTATCCGATCGAATTAGTTTAAGTGTAAAAGAATAAGTGTGAGTAAAACAAAGCTGATTTTTTATATATGTACTAGTTGCATGTAACACATGAGATCCAACTGTCGATGGCGATAGTATGCATAATCAAAGAATATATACCAAACTATAAACAACACAAATTAATAAATATTTGAAGATATTTTATTTTCTATATAAAACATGTAGGTATGTTTGTCAGGATAGGATAGTATGGAGGTCTGTCTGTTTTTCCTACACAGGATAATATGAAAACAGCATGATGATATGTATGTATGTTTGGAGATTTAAGTATCAAACTATTAAGTCTTCTTACATATTGTGTATAGGCGACTACCCATACAAATTGTATGAAGTGATGTCGTCACTAAAATCAATTTTTATAAAAATTGTTAAAAAAAATTGGGATTTCCTTCTACAATTTTAATATTTTTTATAGAAAATTAAATTATCTAGTTGGGGTGTTTCGGCTTTTTTCGATATTTTTCAAATATTTGGAAATATAGGCAGTTAAACTCATAAATTTATCATAAAAAAAATATTTTTCTAAAATAAAAATGTTTGAGAAACTCTGGTAATTTTTTGATAAAACTTATTTGAGATTTTGTATTTTTCTATGTTTATACCAAATTTCAGCGTTCTAGCTTTTATGGTTTCTGAGATACATAGAAAAATAAACCAAAATTTCAAAAGTTGATAACCCCTGACTTAAACAAAAATTTACAATTCTGAGTATAAAAGTTTTGTGGACCTATAACTGTTTATATATTCTGAAATTTTGGGTTCTGTGAATTGAGCGGATCAAAAGTTATAAGGGGGGGACAGACAGACACACAGACACACAGACACACACACACACACACAAAACTCACATTAAATGTTCTACTCCGAATTCTGAGTAAATCCATGTAGGGGAACATATATGCTGCGAGGCCGCCTCTAGTTGGTGTTATTAGCATGCAAAAAGTCCACTACGCCATACAAAATTTTCCTTCGTACACGCATCTTGGCTTAATAATGATTCTTTCAGAGAATCGACAGTTGGATAAGTAATTTAATTTGAGATCAGCGTTTAATTTATCGTAAACGCTGTGTTTTTATTAAGGGGGAGACTGCTTCCAACGTACCTATTTTTCAATTTGATATACCATCATTATTTCTTATCAAATCGTTTTGAAAAAATAATTTAGATAGTTTGGATATAAATAAACAAAAATATACTTTAACTTTTTGATAATGTTCTGTATAAATTATTTTAGAAAAATAATGGCATACCCCGATTTTCAAAGTTTATCATATATTTTTAATAAACTATAAGGCGTAGAGTAATTTTTTTTTTAAATTAAAGAAGACAAAAATATCTAGAAAAATATGATGTGACGTTGCATAAATGCTTCAGGTTTAGTAAATAAACCTAAAAAACATTTATTTTCTATTCAGCGCCATTGCGTAATAAAAGTTTTTTTGGTTTATTTACTTAACCTGATGCGTTAATGCAACGTCATATCATATTTTTCCAGGTATTTTAATCTTCTTTAATTTATAAAAAAAATTTGCTCTATACCTTATATTTTTTTTAGAAATTTAAGATTAATGTCTAAAATCGGGGTATGCTTATTATTTTCCTACATGAATATATACAGAACATAATCAAAAAGTTCAGGTATATTTCTCTTTATTAATATCCAAACTAACTAGGTTATTTTTTTCAAAATGATTCGTTTAGTAATAATGATGGTATATGAAATTGAAAAAATAGGTACGTTGGCAGCACAAAATAGGTACCCTCTTAAAGAAAGCATTGGGTATTTATATGAAAGCATATGTGGATATTTACTTGCATCGAGTTTTTATTAAACCGTGCGTTGAAATCGTTTGTATGGAAAAAAAACAAAGTTTTTTTGTTAATGAAATAATTTTGTTCAAGTATTATGTATTGTTTTTTTAGTGCATGAGAATGTGAAAATTATTATAAATGTTATTAAAAATTATAAATGTGAGAGAGTTAAAAATCTGTTATTAGTTTCAATATGCATAGATAGTTCACTACATCTTGATGTTCTTAGAATAGTGCTTCCGCTATTTTCTACAATCATCGTTTTCGGATGTTCCGTAAGAGCCGGGTAATCGATAATACAATAGACAAAGAACATTTCACATATTTCAACAATGAGATTCACCACCCATTTTTAATGCATCGTGTTTTTTTTTTGAGGTAACGCACACCCGCATACCTGTCGCTGGTTACCCCACATTGTAGGAAGTGGCGTGATGATGTATATAGGTATATTAGTAATTTGAAAATATACAGTTATTACAGTAATGTATGAAAAATGATATGAAAAATGTAAGTATCAATGCCATTATCAAATTTTTTTAACTGATTACAGGCACTTCACTAAAAATTCAAAGACGCTGATATAACAGTCGGAACAATCGGTTTTTTACTTTTGAGTATAGTAAAACTGTAATTATCAATGTCATTATTACTTCCTAGCCACTTGCGCAGGGTGCAAGAAAGTGTTCATTATTATTATTATTTTTCAGTGATGCCAATATATTTAAACTTTCAGAACTATATGTTATGTAATTGCTTTATAATGAAGTAAAACAGCGACTGAAAATACAAACTTAGGTACAAAGGAATTTGAAGGTTACAAAGGTTGATTTTAATTAATCACCTGGTACATTCATTTGCCAAAATTTTACGCCGCATTTGTGACCCCAGTGTGTTTTATAAATAAATAAATTATGACATTTAAATTCTCGCGTCAGAGTGGAATTATATTGTAAAATAGGTAGGAAATGTGGAATTTTATTATGCGAATTCTCAGTGACGTGACGGTACAAAGAGTCACCATCTGCCAGGGCCGGTTCTATAGCGATCGGCGCCTGGCACACTTAATTCAAAAGCCGCCCTCTTTCTTGAAATTTTTGATTGTATATAGGTATTTCTACATTTTTATTATGAATAATATTAATGAACTCATTTTCTTTAAATATTGATATAAATTCCAACCCATTAATTTATTAGTCTCAAACGATTCCAAATATTTTTATTAATATTCGTAAAATATGAAACCTTTGCACCATGTTTTTTTTTTGTTGACATAGAATAATGATGTCTTTTTCTTCTTCTTATTTTTTCTTTTTGCTTACTTGCTTATTTTTACTTTTTATTATATTAGCATTTTTTTAAAATAATATTGTCCCTTATTTTATACCTCTCTTGTATCTACTCTATGTATTTGTCTGTTTTATTATTGTGTTAAAACTTTTTTGTTCTTGTTGTGCCTAAATAACTATTATATATACCTATTATTTTATTTTATTAATTATAAATAAAAATATATAATATAAAAAGTATTATTAGTCCATTCTATCCCAATAACATGTTTTCAAATATAATTTATACTATATTTATTACTTTTGTTGTATATTTATTTATTTATTTCGTCTCAGAAAGCTGCAGCTTTAAGTTATTTATTTTTCGTTTTATTGTGTGTATGAAAGTGTAGTTGATTAAAAAAATAATTATACAATAATAGGTTACATTGTTGAAAAAGTCATAAAGTAATTTTAAGATGGATCGATGGCAGAGCGGTTAGCGCAATTGGCTAGTAATCCAGTAGTCGCGAGTTCAAATCCTGCCTCGACCGATTTCGTTCACCTATAGCACAAGAATTTATGCTTTATTTAGGGTATGTAAGAAGACGTAAATGTGCTTATTTAACAAGGACATACCTTTTAATTTTTTTTAAAAAAATACACGATAAAACAAAAGAAAATGATAGTTAAAATATACACATATACGTTTATGGAGTATTTTGAGGATGAGGAGGAGGGATCGTTAGTGAATAAGGAGGGGATTATTGGATTGTGTAATTAGAGTTAAAGAGCATCTATATAACCTTAAGCTCATTTTGTTATTAATCTATAAACCTATCTTACATTAATGTAAATGCCCCATTAAAGGCGTGCATAAAATAAATAAAACCGTTTTGCACCATTGCACTATTTGAACTCATGGTAGATCAGGCCCTGTCTCTGTCATACTAATACGACAATAATTTCGTTCCGGACGTCGCATAATTCCTTCTACAAAGTCACGAGATGACGCCACCGCAATGTAAACGAGCGATGTCAACATCAACCGTCCAAGAAAAGGGTTAGTCGTTGGTGCTCCACGCCTGCAAGCCGGAAATCGGTACGACACTCCACACCTCACGAACGCCTCACCGACCGAATAAATGCCTCACCGACCGCAAAGGGAAATTTAACCGTGGACCGACTATAGGAAATGTGTCATATAATTCTCGCGTGTCCCTTGTTAAATATTAAATTGCTCGTAGACAAGTAGGCTTTATACATAGACTACGTGTGAGTTGGGAAAATTAAAATAAACTTACGCAGAATCTTCATAATAAAACGGACCCCAAAAGTGTGCCTACGTGAAAATGCAGCAATTATTGGAAATACTAGCTCTTCCATGAAAAGTATAGCACGACCATGGGAGCGATATTATGAAAGCGGTGATTGTAAGAAACACGAGCAACAAACAAACATGTTTGAGACGATGCATGTCAAAATCAAAGAATCATTATTAAAATTATATTAAAAAATAAATTTGACTATCCAAATATTAATGTATTTCAAGAATTTAAAGTTTCAACTGTTGAAAATATCTACAAAAAAATCTCATTGTTCCACATTCATAAAGATATTCATATAAATTCAAACCATCTGTCATTTTCTATAAGCAGCAGAATAAATTCACAAGGATGTATTACTATTCCTCTTTTACGTACAACTGCCTCACAACATTTCTGTAAGTATAAAGGTACTACCTAAGTGGTTTAATGAACTCCCTTTGAGTCTAAGACTCAAAAAAAAATATAAAATATTTAAGAATAAAATCAAAAAATTGTACTAATTTATTTATTTATTTCTTGTTTGTTTTTTGTGTAGCTTCATATTTTTTAGTAGATGTACAATGTTTTGGCGAATATAACAATACAAAATAGATACTCCCCTCTTTTAACACGGGATTTTATCTCAATTAAAGAGGGTTATTATGAATCATATAATGGAATTTGTAAACCTTTTAAAATTGTGATTTATATGTAAACTTTGTATTGATTTGTAATAAATAAATATAAAAAAACATCGAAAAAAGCAGTATAATGATCTCTCTGCCTACCCAGTGACGAAAATGACGTCATAGAATATTATTAGGAATAATCTTTACACCTTTATTTCTCGTTTTGTGTAATGGAAAAATCATGAAAAACGAGGATTTTATTTTCTTTTTTTTTTTCATTTTTTCCTCGTCTTGAGGGCTCTTTTCTCCTTGACTACAACTGTCAACTGAATATGTTTCAGTCAAATAAAATGAAATGTCATACGCAAAAAAATAATACGCGTACGAATAAATGTAGCGAAAAACATATATATCGCTTTATTGATTTTGTTGAAAGACGTGCTTTCATACGCTTTGTGGTTATTTTTTTCGAATTCAGCCATTTTCAACATATTTATTCCTCACCGCAAATATCACGTATACTTCACATATTATCTCAAAATATTCGCAATACTTTTATGATATTATTTGTTATAGGGTGGTGTCGTGAGGTCACTGGTTCGGGGTGTGAAAAAAATCGTATGGAAAAAGGAATTCTTACGAATGAAAAAATCTTTTGGATATTCATTTCAGCGAATAATATTTTAAATAATCATAATCATCATTAGCTCGACAGCTCTGCCCCCCTTGACAATGTTTCATTTAGCTCAAGAATAGAAACAAGAAAGTATAACTCAATATATAGAAGTGACAGTTGTCACGTGACTGGCAACTGTTACTTCCATACATTGTGTTATTTTTCCTTGTTTTTTTTTTCTTGAGCTAAATGACACGTTGTCTAGTGGGGCTGGGTAGGTTTTGGCTGCATCTAATAGTGTCTTGAATTCTTGATTTTCTGTAGTTTTTATTTTTCGATTTCTGATTGGAAAAATGAACAAAAAAGTACTGACAGAGTCTATTCATCGCAGTTTGAACCTTCCTGGTATTTTTCGTTCTTGTGGTGAGGAAAGTGTGAGGCGTGATTTTAATAATACAAATTGAAAAATTTTTGTGTTTTCACCATTATTTTTTTATTTGTACTCCTGACTACCCAAAGAGGATATAGTGGTGAGTAATGAATTCGCAATTTTTAAGGTTATTTTTTTTTGAAGATTATGAACTAGTATGCTGAGATTGTATTCTGAAAGTTTCATTTCACACAACACACTCATCATATCTGATTGAGTGTATTGTGTACGGTGTAATGCTGATAAACTTGAACGCCATCAAAATGTTTGCATCCGTTTTATCTTTGGACTAAAAAAATCGATCATATTTCTCAGTATCGTAATCTTCTTCATTGGCTCAAGATACGACAACGACGTAATATACATATCTTGTCATTACTATACAATGTCCTTTTTAATCCAAATTTACCTCAGTATCTCAAAGATAAATTCACTTATCTTTCAAGCAACGGGCGCCCACTTCGATCTGTTGAAGGTGCTTTACTATCTATCCCTATTCATAGTTCTGATTTTTTTAGCTCTTCATTTGAAGTACATTCAGCTAGACTATGGAATAGCCTAAGTCCTGATATTACGTCGTCTATCTCACTAAACATCTTCAAGAAAAGGCTAAAGCAAAAATATTTATCTGACAACACCTGATTACATCTTCCTCTCCTCTTCCTGTTCCTTATCCTTTAGTTTTCCTATCATTGCTATGAATTGTTCTTATATGCTATCTTCTTTTTTTTTACTTTTCTTCTGCTATCTATATTTATTGTGTAATGTGATAAACTTATTGCCATAGTAGGTACACATTGTTTTGTATATTAAACATTTACTCTGGCTGGTTGGAAGAAATTGCCATTAGGCAATAAGCCCGCCATTGTACTATTCATAAGTACAAGAAGTTTCAAAATAAATAAATAAACAAGGAACGAAAAATAGAGGTCGGCCAATTAAAAGTTGGTACGATTACATAAATGGAATTTTGAAAGATGGAGATGATTGAAGTAAGAATAATAGAAGAGCGTGTATGAGACGATTCGTGGACGCAAATGAAGCGAGAAATGTATGACTATCTCTGCCTAGCCCGAATAGGGAATGGCTTGATGGTATTTATTTATTTTTTTTATTTTTTATTTATTTCTATCCAATAACATAGAGTAGATATACGATACAAAATAATTAAAGGTAATATAAGCTTATTCATACATAGTAGACATACAAAGTAAATATAAGTTATTTCATTGCAATAAATATAATTTAATTATTTCACCATTGCTTACATAGTTAAAGCTATCCTTTTTGTTTGTATCTTTGTTACTAGCCCCCTCACTAGGCATAGCCTTTGCTAAGGTGAGCTAGTTTTATATTGTTGTCTATTGCGTTGTTTATTTATAGATACGTTTACATATAATATAAGTAAATGTACATACATACGCTACGCATTCAAGCGTATGCATCCTTCTTTCTCTCTTTCCAAACACAATATTTCATTATGAGTCATTAACACACAACAAAAATTGTAAAAAAAAATATTTGTTAAAAATTGATTGATTTAGAGATAAAAAAAACAACAACAAAAGTACTTATTTTTCACTTTTTTCAATTGTCTATTCTGTTGTTTGTAATAGTGCATTTTACATTTTATTTGGTAGAATTATTTCCTTCAGGATTTTTTCATCTATTTCATAAACCCATCTTAGTATGGTACTTTGATAAAACTATGGTTTTACTGCAACATTCAAACTAATGGTGGATCTTCTGCAAACTATCATCTGCTTACGTTTTATTGAAACACTAAGTCAATTTCACCCTGGACCAATCTTCCAAATCCTTAATCCGAAGCAATTTCATTCACAGGGGGTTAATTGAACTCCCAAATAAGATTGTTTTTACTTCTCACTAACCCAAGGGGTAGTGGGGAGTTATGATTTCGCAATTTTTAAGGATATTTTTTTGCAGATTATCAACTAGTATCATGCTGAAATTGAATTCTAAAAGCTTCATCATAATGTATCTGTGTGTGTGTGCTATGTTCTGTGTGTTGCGTGCTGTGTGCTATGTACGGCGTGTTTATTTTACTTTATCGATTATAGACTTTAGTACTCATTCGATTATTTTCAAAATGTGCAAATTTGTATATCTGATACTCACTTTGACCCAAATTTTGAAGGATATCTGAAAAGTGCTTCTCATTTAACTATCGAATATTTGAAAGTGACTTCAAGCTCAGGAAACTTTTGAAAAAAATTGAAATTATTATTTTCAAATAAGTAAAAAGGCACATCACTTTCATAAAATGGCATTGAAGAATTATCAATTTCTCGTAATAAAATATATATATATAAAAAAAATTAACAAAATCATTTCATGAATATGCTGAATATTTTCCATACAAAATTTGAATACTTTATAGAATGACTTGTTAGTGAGCAGTTTAGTGTTGGCCACAACCCACTCGTTTTTTCTTGAATATATACACATGTCAAGTGAATTAAGGACAAACATTGATAGTGATGAATCAGCACAGTTTTCGGTCAAGGCCGTAGTTGAATCTTCGTTTTAGTGGATTATCTTCAAAATTCTCCCGGATAATAAATGTGTTTTCCTTATTTTTCCTCTTAATCAGATAAACTGTATCATCAAATTGGCGATAGAATGAAATTGACCTGATTTGTCTGACATGTCTAATACGAATAACAGTGGGACTCCAAACTTTTGCCTGCGAGCATCACCATGTTCGGTGTCCAGCCCGCTATAGGTAGTTTATTTTTTATTTTCAAAATAATATGCATATTTTAATTCAAAACAACATTTAAATAATAAACATCATCGGCGGTAGGTACTAATAACGAAAAAGTAGCGAGGTTGAACCATGGAATAGAGTGACTAAAACCTAACGGACAAAAATCTCACTAATAACCAAGTTTTAAAACATCTATTTTATTCCATGGTTTATATCACCATGGTAACGCTAAGCCATCCAGGCCCCTAGTTTAGTGGTGGAATAGCGAATTCGTGAGCTGTCAAAAGTCAAAAAGACCGCGCGTATTGTATAAATTTTGTCATTTTAAAAGAAATACCTACTTTTTTTAATAATGGACGACAATCTGTTTGATTATAGAATCGGCGATTTTGAAAGATCGTTTCAAGAAATAGAGCAGGTGGAAACAGTTTTTCGAAGCCACAAAATTCATAAGGTGCGTTGTAATCCGTTTGTTGATTACGACGACATTAATTTTAGAAGAAAGTACAGATTTTCAAAGACAGGAGTTACACATCTCGTAGATTTATTTGGAAGAAGGCTAATAAATGAAGATATTTATTTTCCATTGAAATTGTTTTAAAATAAATAAGTTAAGTTGTAATAAGTTAAATTATTTTGAACCCAACCAAAACGTGACGATACGTAAACAGTAAATCATCAAAACCATGCAGTAAACAAACAATGACGAACATAGAAATACGATTCTCGATAAATGTCATAGATGACGGCTAATAAAGTCATAGAGAATGAACAAAAAAAAGCATAAAGTAAAGAAAAATTACGAAATTCCCAGAAAACACTAAACCACGAATGAGTGCCTAATACGTGGTTTACGTAGTGCGAGGTTTAGTTGGCTAAAACGATTTTTAACGAAAATGTTATTAGTACCGCTGCATAAGAATAAAATCATAATAAAACATTTCTTCATCCCTTAGCTGAGATCGGATCTTGTGTTCGAGGGAGGTGCATAGTGCATAGTCCTGTCTTCATTTATTTCTATTCAACATAATCTTTGTTTCATTTATACAACAATAATAACATATAATGTACACATACATAAATACGTAATATTTACATTTTAACATGCACATACATTTTAACTGAAAAACGCACATACACATACATTTTACACGCACATACACATACATTTTAACTGAAAAACTGTTGTTTGTTTCCTTGTTTCTTCTTATCTTACATTTATATCAATCTATTTTATGAAATAATTAAAAAATGTTTGTTTTTTATTGAATAAATAAATAAATGCATACATACACATACATGTATATTTTGATAATGTTTTCACCGATCCCTGAATCGTGTTAAAAACAATTTACGACTGAAAATATGCAATTTCGTTACAACGTGTTACTAAATAAGATTCGGGGTATGATATGGTGATATATGGTATAAAGACCACCTTAGAACCTTATATTTTTGATGTGTAACTAGAAGTATGTGGATGGGTGAATTATAACCAATTGAAGCTTAATTGTGGCGTTTTATTTTTTCCTATAAAGTCATTTATAATTTACGCATTGGACTGCTTATTCTTTTAAGCAAGCGTAGGTTGAAGATCGTCGATTTGCTCCATAAAAAAGGAACGAAAAAGTCATCGAAATAAAAAAGACGGATTTTGATTTGAATACTAATGGTTTCAATATACCAAATTTACGAATCGGAATTTTTTTATACACATCTTCGTCGGCAATACGAAATCTTTGTCGGCAATACGAAATCTTTGTCGGCAATACGAAATCTTTGTCAGCAATACTTTGAGACGAAAAAAGAATATTGAGAATATTACTAAATAATAAAAACCAGAGATCATGCAGAAGTTAAAATTCGACTGTAAATCATAAAATTTTACAAATTAAATTTAAAGATATAACTTTGTATTAACCACGTTTTTTGGTTGAAACGATGCGACCGGTTTCGGAACTAACCGTTCCCTCATCAGGCTAACTTTCAACTGAAACAGAATGTGACGACGTGCTTACAAGAAATGTATGGGGGCGGAGGTAGAGGTAGGGTGGGGGTACTTAGGGTTGGGTCTTGTGCAGGGTGGGTCCGATTGGCTGAAGGATTAGAAGTAAAAGGAAACATATTTAATAATGGACTGAAAGATAAATTTAACTGATTGTTTATTATGTTCTGTTTTGAATTAATACACTTTTTAATTTCTAGCGACTCTAAATTATCAAGACGGAGACCTACTTTGTTGACGTGTAAAATTTTTGTTCCCGATTGCATATTAAATTGATGATCATTAAGTACTAAGTGTTCTGCGAATTCTGAAAAATTATCATTGTTTATACATCCAATATGTTCTTTTACTCTAGTCTCAAATTTCCGTCCTGTTTTTCCTATGTAGACTGCAGAGCAGTCTCCACATGTCAGTTGGTATACGCCGGAGTTTTCCATTTTATTATCTTTATCTTTGGAATTCATTAAACTTTTTCCAATATTATTGTCAGTGTAAAATGCCGGTCTTATGTCTTTTGGTAAGAAATTTGAGACTAATTGGGATAAATTATTAACAAACAATATGCGTCTCCATCTATATTCATCTTTTTTGATATTTGTATTGTAACTATGTAGGTATCTATTGACGTTAATATTTTTTATTTTTTTATTTAAAATAGAGTCTATCAATTTACTGTTATAACCATTATTGTATGCAATCTGTTTTATTGTATTTAGTTCTTTATTAAAATTATTTGATGATAGTGGTATATTTAGTAATCTATGGACCATGGAATGATAAGCGGAATGTTTATGGGATGCTGGATGGATGGATGTATTGTGGATAGTTGTATCTGTATAGGTCGGTTTACGATATATATCAAATTCAATTTTATTATTTACTATTGTCAATTTTAAATCTAAAAAATTAAGTGTTTTTTCCTTTTCTATTTCCAATGTGAACTGAATCTTAGGGTGAAACGAGTTTATAAAATTTAAGAGCAACTTTAATTGTCGATCAGTACCGGTAAAAATGCAAAATATATCGTCCACGTATCTCTTCCATAAAAATATATATTTCAATAAAACCGAATTTGATCCAAATATTTTATTTTTTAAGAAATCTACAAAAATGTCGGCTATAAGTGGACTTGTACGGGCTCCCATTGGTAATCCTTCTTTTTGTTGGTAAACAACATTATCATACTGGAAATAGTTTTGACTCAAGCAAACCTCTAATAATCGTTTCAAATCATTTGTTATATCTAAGGGGAGATCCGAGTTGTTAAGTAAACTGTCTATTATGTTTTTGCTTTCTTTTATTGGTATATTAGTAAAGAGACTTATTATATCAAAAGATATTAGTTTGGCATTACTTGGAATCACTAAGTCTTTAATTGTATTTACTAGTTCAATGGAATTTTTAACTGTAAATTTAGGTTTGAATATGTTTGCTTGATTTATTATGTTAACAATATGGGCTGATAGTTTAAATGATGGGGAATTACAACACGATACTACCGGGCGAATGGGTTTTTCCTGTTTGTGTATTTTTAAAAGGCCGTATAACTTGGGTGTTTTTGGATTCATATCTACTAACTGATTTGGGCGTACCTTTTTTATTATATCACTCTTGCAAAGTTTTAAAGCGCTCTTTACGGCATCTTGATACTTATTCGTCGGATCTTTTTCTAGCTTTATGAAGTCGTCGTTGTTTAAAAAAATTTGCATTTTATTTCTATAGTCAACGCCGTTCATTATAACAATTGAATTACCTTTATCCGCTTTCGTTATTACAATTTGGTTTTCTTTGACAGTTTTTTGAATATTTTTTAACACAATATGATCATTATTTTTATGTGGTGTGGAAAATTTTACTGAATTAACTTTTATAATTTCCGAACATTTATAATGGTAAGTTTTGGGGCAATTGTATAACGCTGTCTCTAAGTCTACTGCTAAATTTTCTATTGCTGTGATATTGTTATTTTTATGAATATTATGTTTAAGACCCTTTGATAATAAATCTAAATCTGGTTGACTAAACGATTGTGAGGATAAATTGATTACACGATCATAGAATTCATGGACTTGATTAACTTGTTTATGATATGTTATAATTGTGTGTTAGACATAAGTATGGACTGCGTCAGTTAAAAGTAAAAACGAATATAAAGCTATTCAGACACAAGCACTGCTTAGTGGAATATTTCTTATCCACTGGATGTTGGTACTGATAGATTGAATTCTTTTTGTCAGTGCCAACATATTATACTAAATTGTCTATTTTTCAAATTATTTGTTGTACTATGTTTCACTATTGTATAGTTGTAAATTTTTTTTTGTATGGTTATTGTGGATTTTGAATAAATAAATATGTCGAAAAATAAAAATCTTCATACATTGACAGGCCAGCCTATTCTACAACCCATAGTGGAAGGACAGATAGAGGGAAGTCTGAGTATGGAGGGTAAAAGAATGTTAATTCCGGATGCGGCGGCGTCAGTAATAAGTTGGCGCAAAATCGTGATGACTTTGGTATGATGGTCCCTAACACTCCATTAGAAAAAACACAAGATGAATACGAAGAAGAAGTATTTAAATTTATTTTTGACATTGGCAATTTGAAATGAATCAATGTATAGTTTGACGTGAAATATATTTTTATTTAAATCAATGTGTCTGTATAGGATATCATGTATACATTTCAGCACTCCTCAATTGCGCAGTTTGCTTAAAAATGTGTCCGATGTTTTAGCTATACGCATTAATACGCTACCTATAGATGTAAATATCATTGACTCCCAGCAGAGATAAATATCTGCAATCTAAATTATGCAATCATAAAATATTCGATAAAGATACTTGATTGAAAAGGCGCCATCTTTGATCGAACGTAAAAAATGATATTCCATTATTTTTGACTCCATTTAGGGCAAATGACATATCCACCGTTTAGCTTCGTGTTTCCTCTTATTCTCACTTTTCAACTTAATATTCCATCCGCCGGCGTATCCGTGATATTATCCCGCCGACTATCTATCACGTAATTTACATAATATATTATCAGCAGAGTACACGCACGCCATCTGTCCTGACATATCCAAAGTTCAACATGCGCACTTAGCAAAGTGTTCCACCATTTCTAACTCTAGTCAACTTAATTACCGACAGGCCGCCTTTCCCCAACTCCATCTGGCGGCGGAGGGCAGAGACGTGACTAGTTGATGAAAGTTACCAGTTTAGAAAATACCATCGTGTTTATACGTTGTTATTTCCCTACTCACTTACATAAATACGTTATGTTTTCGAATTAAATTTAAACGAATATTTCCTACTTATCATAGTAATATTTAGGGCACGAATTCACGTTTTGCCTTCATATTACCTACTGAAGAGCAAATTGTATATATTTTATTTAAATACAGGGGTCACCTACCAAACGGAATTTAAGGAATGAACTTAATTTTTTTTATTTTATCTACAATGATTTCAATTGGACGCCATAATTAAATTTATTAAAGTGCCCAAAGGCGGGGTTTCATGTTATAATGACAATATCGTCCAACTTCCCTATGTTTCTACACAGAGAACAAAGCACGGAGAAATAATGACTGCATGAGAAGTAGTTTTGAATATTTTTTTTCTATTGCTGCAGATCGACCCCAGGAAGCACGCACAGAAGCCAAAAGACTTAACAATATACCATGATCGTCAACGTATATTTTATGGTAAGTTATCTACTTTAAAAATAAAAGAAAACTCAGCAATAAACAGATTGATCATAGCAATGAAGATTTTTTTTTACAAAACAAAATAATGAACACTTCTTTGCTCCCTGCGTTTGTGGCTAGTCAGGTATCGACATGGCAGAATAAGTTGAAAATATTTGCATGGCAGAATAAGTTGAAAATATTTGTACCGTACCGTACGGTACGGTACGGTATGGTATGGTATGGTATTATATGGTACGGTATGGTATGGTATGGTATGGTATGGTATGGTATGGTATGGTATGGTATGGTACGGTATGGTATGGTATGGTACGGTATGGTATGGTATGGTATGGTATGGTATGGTATTATGGTATGGTACGGTATGGTATGGTATGGTATGGTATGGTACGGTATGGTATGGTTTGGTACGGTATGGCATATGAGAAACCATCAGAATATTAAATAATTATTTGACGACTTCCAATGGTGGGACATTTGTGTTGGCGTCTGGAGTTCGATTCCCAGCAGGAACAAACTTATTTTTAAAATTATTTCTCAATTGGTCGAAAAAGTTGCACGACCCCTGATTATAGTAATAGTACCCAGTTAAAATTATTGTAATTAAATTTACTTGAGCGGTATATTATTAAAAGTAAACATTGCTGATAATATATGTTCGCAATTTCGGCAGCGAAATTTTTGGTGTTGATTTTTCATTACTATGGATGGCGATCTCATTATGTTAGTGCAATGATACTAATAATTCTCACATTAATTATTTTTTAATTTATAGTATTTTTGGAATGGGGATTATTTATATCAAAACGAACATTTTATTTATTTATTTATTTTTTTTTTTTTAAATATGGATGAGATAAGGGTTCAATTTTAAAAAATTCTTTCAAATAATTTTTTTTTTAAATAAAAAATGAATATGCCTTGTTAAACAAGTACATATACATCTTCCTACGTTCCTTAAAATAAGCATAAATGCTTGTGCTATAGGTGAACAAAATCGGTCGAGGCAGGATTCGAACTCGCGAACACTGGATTACTAACCTAATGCGCTAATCGCTCTGCCACCGACCCAACTTTTTGTGCAGTTAATTTGTTTACACCACTTTGAGTACTTAACATCGAACTAGTTTTCGGAGCTGACCGCTCCCTCCTCAGGACAGACTTGTACTAAATCATTCAACATGGATGAACGCGTGCGTTTTTACGGAATGTTGGGGGTGGTGACAAGGTAGGCGAAGAGTGGGGGTGAGTTATTTAGAAGATCTTGATTATTTATGATGTCATCATTTCTATTAAGTGCCTTTCTAATTCCTATAGCTTCCAAGTTGCCTAATTTCAATCCTTCCTTGTGAATAATATATGATTTTAACATTTATATCTTTATTAAATGAATTATTAGTGCTTATAAGATGGTTAGCAAATTCGGAGAAATTGTTATTTGATAAACAACGTATATGTTCTTTCATTCTTAGGTATATTGAACTTCCGCGCTGTTTTACCAATATACAACGAGGAACAATCCCCGCAGTTAAGCCCGTTTCAATTTTAGTTCAAACTAGCAATAAATAGTTATTATTTATTTCGAACATGTGTTTATATTTATTAGTGAAAACGGCAACTAAAACAAAGCCATAAAATCACTTTTCGTAATAAATGTTCATCCTTACAGATAATTTATTATGATTAAAAAATATAAAAGAAAAACAAAAAAAATACACGCGGGATACAAAAATAAGAATAATAGAACACGTGTAGTGCATAGACCACTAAATGAGTGTAACAGATATGTCAAAAGTGTTCATTTTATTTTATTTTATTTTATGTAGTTTCTCGGGCAACTAACAGGTACTATATGTACTTACTTACTTACCTCCGATGGCCATACAACTCTGGTAGAGCTATAGCCTTCTGAACAATATCTTTCCAAGCCTTCCTGTCAGCTGCAGTGGACTCCCAGTCATCACAAACATTCAGCACATTCAGATCTCGGGTGACATTGTCCATCAATCTCTGCCTTGGTCTTCCCAGGGGTCTCTTGCCCACAGTGTTATTTTGCAGGATAGGTTTTGTGGCTCTTTCTTCCCCTGATCTGACAACATGTCCGATCCAAGCTTATCTTCTGGACCTGATTTCGCTGGTGATTAAAGGTTCGTTGTCCTATAAATGCACGAATTTTCTCATTGCTTCGTGGTCTCCAGGTACCTGCCGCAATTCCTGGTCTTGGGCCTAATATTTTACGCAATATCCTGTTTTCAAATGTTAGCAGTCTTTGTTGGTCCTTGAGTGTCATGCACCAGGACTCGGAACTATACAGGACTATGTCAAATAATTATTTAACACGCACCCGATAACAAGTAGGGAAATATCATAAACCAGATTTCATTTTGTGTCTAAAAATGTGATATTTTTTATTTTATTTTATTTAGCATAGATATGTTATCACGAACACAGAGTTATTATAAATTAATAATAATAACAATTTCACACGCGAGTAGTACTTTAGCAGGTCGATGTTTACACTAAGAAGTTTGACAGGTAAAGAGATACTATGTCATTTGTTGTTTTGTTTATATACCCTATTGTTTTGGTAAATAGGGGTCGTTGAACTGTCGCCTGGTAAACAGCCTTTAGGGGTATGTCAGTATGAAGACTTATTTATTGTTGCATACAATAGTGAAAGTGTCACCTTTGAAGTCATTACCCTTTTATTGTTTTGACTGATTTTTTCTTGTGACAAAAATACCATATATTCGATGTAGGTATTCTGCCACAATACAGACAAGAATGCCTTAAAATTATATGCATAGTAGTTATAGATAAAAAAAAGTATGGTGTGGCTAAATGGAGTTGTTTACACTTTTCGTTACCATCTACGTGTGAAAAGCTCCAAAAATGTATTGCCACTAGATCACACGATATTTTGTCAGACCTAACACACAAGTGTGAACAGCTCCATTTAAAATGTATTGCCACTAGTTTACCCGACATTTTGTCGGACATGACACACGACAAGTGGGAACAGGCCGTTATTATGCAGTACTAATGAGATAGTGTAGCCAACATCTCGCTTGGCGTGGAAATCGAAGAACTCAAAGTACTGTCAATGTGTGGTGAAGGCTTGCTGTCCAGTCGCCTGATACCGAGCACTGTTGAGGCGGGACACCCTCGCCATACTAGCGTCTACAATCCGATTTCACCTGTTTCCGGTTGGCTCTCTGATTGGTTGAGATCTCGTAGTATTAAGTCAAATGAGCTGTTAAATTTTATATTAAATGCGAAAATTAAAAAAAAAAATTATAAAGCAACTCGCTCACGCGAGTCGCTGTTATTATTATAAACAAACTTAAACCTAACCTAAGAATGCAGAAAAGAAAAGCAACTCTCGCCATGACTGACTGGCCTCCACGTTTGTGGTTCGACTTTTAATGGCAGTGGTATGAAATATGCTTGATGGTAGTTTTTGTTTTGTCCGATGAGAAGCCGAATAGATGATGAATATCGCTACAAGCTCTGATACGTTCCCTATAGTGTGAGGTAGGAGACGAGAAATTCTGTTAAGTAATGCCCTACTGAATGCCCTTAGGAAGAAGCGATGAAGAAGAGAGTTCTTAGGATAAGTACATAATTTAAGTAAAACAAAAGCTACTTTGATTGCCTTGTGATCAAAATTGTGATCGAATTTTGACAAGGCTAATTATAAAAAAAATTATCTGCTTTAGAACAGGTTCTTAACCTAGTGAAGCAGTTAACGTTCGTTTCTAGTTTAAAAAAATCTTTATCATTATTTTTATTATTATGCAGAATTATGCTGTAGAAATATGTATTTTATAATAATAAAAAAAATATTAGTCAGTATTTAATTTATAAAATGTAAATAATAAATCGTTTGAAATTGAACCAAAACACAATACTAATATGCTACAAGCGACACTCAAACCTCAATTTTTCAGAACGTAATAGCATTTCGATTTCATTAACACGTATGAAAAAAATCTGCATTTTTCGTGAAAAACTAATACCTTTTTATGCTCACGCGTGTAATTTTAATACAGATTCCATCGATTTATAATAATTTAGTAATGATTCATGTAGGAATCGCACTGAGGCTCATAATCCAGAAGTGATATGTTTTACTCAATCACCATGGTCAATATTGTAAGGTAAAACGTTCATGGAGGCTGTATCTATTTATTGAATTTCCTTGTATTGAAATAGGTAGGTACACAATTTATTTGGATAATTCACAATTTGCGCTGTTCAATGGTCCGTTATTTCTATTCTGATGAAAAATTCGTGTAATAATACGAATGTCCCCATACTAATACCATCGGAAATAGAATACTTATACCAAAACGAAATATATTGAAGGGTAATATTGAAAAAAAAACGCTTGGGTATTTTTGGCTACCTGAGACCATGTGGGGATGTGCAAAATTTTCGAATACGGTCAAATGAGAAATAAATTTTATCTCCAACTGCATCAATCTTAATGAGTGACATCGAATTTTTAAGTTGAACGCACATTGATGCAGGGAGAAATGAAAATACATTTATTTTCTTGAAATATAAATTTTGCTATAATGTTTTAATTTGAGTTTCGTAGTACTAGAACAAATCTTACTTTTAGATTGCCTCTCTGCAAAACTAACTATGTCCAAAATTCATTCATCCAAAGGGCATGTAACATTTATAATGTTTTTTTAAGAGTGTTGATATTTTTAGACATACTAAAGTAAAATATAAAAATGTCATCTCTGAGACCCTTAGAGGTTTACAGTAGCTGTTTCCTGCTTTGTTCTTTTTGACTGCGAGTGCCACAACCTTCCTTTCCCTGTTTTTGTCCTTTTTCTTCTGAATTTTGAGTACCTACTAAATTTTAAACAGCAATTTGTTTTACACTGTGCAGCTTAAAAAGATAATGTAATATCCGCAAACAAAATTGGTCTATGATATATTGTAAAAATTGAATTTGTTTTAATATTTGTGTGTATGACTGTAGTATGTTTGTTAGGTTTAAATAAAAAAATAAAAATAGATGTTTTCATTAGAATGTTAAAATCGGTATAAATAAGAGAAAAGTGACAGTGAAATTATTCCATTCGTAATCGGCTCAAGTATTTTATACCCAATCGGGGATAAAATAAAAAAAATACGGTGTAACGTGGAGAAGGTCCCTTCCTTATGTTATTATTGAATTTAATTTAGATGTTAACTTAGCTCAGGTTTGAACAGTTGCTCTCATCATCAAGGTTTGTAATATGTGGGTAAACAAATATCGGGATCAATCAGAAGTCACCAGTGTCATTTGAATTGCATATATTGAAAGATAAAACATAGCATACAATTATGAATACTCAAATTTACATAAAACATTCAAGTTAGTATATGACAAGACGATCTGTAAAATAAATAAATAAAGAAACAGATCACACAGTTCACATTATAAGTATCAGTATTGGTGAGTCACAATTTGTAAATTGTTGCGAGTTCTAAGTTGTAATTGCTAGCTCACTGTAAGTAGCTATGAATGAATGAATATGTTCACAGGTAAGCAATTTATCAAATGATCAAATTAATATCAGAGGTTTGACAAATGGTCTAAACCTTTAATTGTAAATTGGACGGCGTACCAAAGTGGTATGCATGAATGAATGAACTCAACAAGTTAAATCTAGACAGAGTCATTGCAAATGTTAAATACATTACATTAATAATATTATAATTTGTCCAAGCACATCCTTGGCTGTGTCCATAGACATGGGCACACCTACATAGTAGACATGAATGAATGAACAGAAATTAGATTTTGACAGGAACATAGAAATCTTAACAAACGTTAAATTCAAAATAGGTGGTACAACACATGACTCAAGTGGGTCTTTAATCAAGGTAATAATTCAATATGTAAACATGGTAATCCTTTGGTTAAATGCAGTTAACATAAACAGTTAGTAGGCCTGAATGAATGAATAACATTTAGGCATTTAAATTATTCAACTTATGATTCAAAATACAATGAATTTATGCAGGCAAACTTTATAAAAGAAACTTCAAATTACTACGAGAGTTGACCTTTGGTATAATTAGTTCACGAAGAAAAATAACAGTTAAAAATAAAAGATCTGACCATTTTCGAAGAGTATGCGATGGGGAGAAACTTCCTATTTCCATGTATTACAGAGGGGGTGACGGCTGTCGGCGAGGGGGACATTCGTTGTAGAGTAGCGGACATCGGGGGTAGAAGAAATTCAGCTATCATGATTGGTTGGCGGATCTCGAAGAGTCGGAGAAACGATGCCGGTGGAGGTTGTCTCACGAACATCCGCTTAGACCTCGTACAGGTGAAGGTAATCCAGAGAGAGCAGCTTCCAGCGAGTAGTGGTTGCGGGGATATAGTGAATCGAAAATATGGGCGCACTATTCCAATGGGTAGAGTCGGTACCTTGAAGGGTCTTCATTATATTCAAACTGAAGGTAGATAAAGTTCGGAGCCTAGGTTGGCAACTAGAAATATACATCACTGGTCTGGTATATTCGAGTAGAAATCAGTTATTGAATGTTAGTACACAAACTGTAGACACACGTGTACATTGGAGAGTATAACAGACATGTTGAAAGCGGGATTCAGATACGTAGCATGACGAGATTGACGACTAACCTGCGGTTAGGTCGAATTGCACTTGGATTGGAAATAGAGAGTGACGTCTTCAATAAATACATTTGAAGGTCTGTCTAGGAATTTCACTCATTGTGTAATTATGACGTTTATAGTTCGTTTTTATTATCTCACAAGATATTTTGTCGGTTAAAACCGTTAGACGTGATATCCACAGAGGTTACATTTCTTAATTACACACGTAAAACTCACTGAAGAAGGCATACGTATCACTTATCACAAGGATTAGTCACTAATGTTTAAATAACAAATCACTCCGGGCCCGTAGGCAAATATATTCGTATATTAACATGTTTTTTGTCGGAGCAACGGGCAAGCCGTTGGAAGGGAATTTTTAAGATGGCGGACAGACCGTTCTAGAATGCGAAGCGTCTGAGAGAAAGAGACGGGACAAAACTCAGTGCGAGTGTGACGGAGATGGAAGATCACTGACTGCGTTTGTGGTGCCAAAATAAATTTTAATAGACAATCATCGGGATCGGCGTTCGTAAGAATATTTATTTTTTACTAAGGAGGCAACGTATTTATTATGAGGTAATAAATAACGTTACAACGGCTTAATATACATAGATTATTACTTACGCGAATTACAACTGCTTCTCGATGGCAGTCCAAACCTCCCGAATATAGTCGCGTCAAACTCAAATTAAAGTCGTCGTAAAGTAGTCATATTATTTAGTTGGATAAAGTAGGATTTCATAGTTTTAATAAATTTAAAAAAAATGTATTATCTGTTTTTCGTAATTCTGTTTATTAAAAAAACATATCTGTAAAAGAAAACATTTGTCGAGGGGCATAGGCAGGACTTGCGAATAATTCGTATACGAAAATATTTCACTTCACTATACAATGCCTACATACTGAAGGCAATTCTCTCAGTACTGATATCTTTTATGGTCGATAAGATTTTTCGAATTAGATTATTAAAATAAATTAAAGTGAAATTGGTCTAAATCGATTTGTTCAGAAAAACTTTTTATTTATTGATCAGAATTACATTTTCGACAAAACTTCAAAAAAAAAATATATATATTTTGCAGTGTAAAATTTTACGACAAGAATATATTTGTAATAAATTACTCCATTACACTCTGGGAATGTTTTTTTTACCATTTTAGTTGGTTAAAAACTATTATTCCTAGGTCTATAAAGGTAAAATATATTCATTCATTCATACCATCATGGCACATCCCTCATTGTGGGATATCCAGCTATAGGTGTGCGGGTGTGTATACCCTCATAAAAGGAAGCACAACATGAGCGTGCATCCAAAAACACCAGTCTTGATTCACCTTAAATGGCACAGCCATTCAGAATTGGTGGTGAAATATATTAGATGTTATTTTGCATCTTATATCTTCGACTATATGGCTCTAATTTAGTGGAAACCTTAATGTAAGTGTAATTAATCAGAAATTCGATATAATAAAATTCAGGGACGGATCGTGAATTTGTGGGGCCTTGGGCTAATACTATTTAGGGGCCTACCTATTTTTTTTGCGCTAGTGCCCAAAGCAAACACATACACACTTTACTTTTCTCTAATTTTACCTATACTAACAAATTCTGACTACTTAACTAATTGCCATTTTGTCAAAAAAATGTTTTCTATAGTGATGTAGGTATGCGGTATAGAAAAAAAAACAGGACAAAAAAAAATTTATATATATAATATGACTTTATACTAGGTATTATATTGATATTGAGACAGTTATAATGTTGACTTTGTATTGTTTATATTTTTTTGAATGATCAAAATTTACGCAATAAAATTTTGGGGCCTTTTGTATCTACGGGTCCTGGGTTGCAGTCTAAAATGCCCTTTTGTGGGTCCGCCCCTGATAATACCTCAGACTAGATTTTTTGTAAAGTCCTTTTAAATACACAGTAAATTTTAATAAACGTTCCATAAGCCATAGATTTCCTTTCATTATAATCATCTGCTCTTTTAGAAATACCAAACAGAGTTTTTAAAAATTAGAGGCCATAAAAAGTATGGTCGTTCAATTACTCAAAAAACAAGAAAAATATATATTAGAATGTACTCGTAAAAATAAAACAACTGTCGCGATATTAAGTCAGTCCAAAGGATGTCAGAAGAAATGAAATATGTACCCATTTTAATGCTAAAAATTCATTTATCATGTAGATGTTATTTCTGTGTCATAAAAGAGAACAAGTGAGTTTATCTACGTACATTTAGCTCATATAAATATCTTTCTTGGATACTTTTTAAGCCTCATATCTTTTGATATAAACTCTTTGTATGTTTTCTTTATATATTAATTTGTATACACATACATACATATATAAAACCAATAATATATATTTATAAACAAAAATAGAATAACAACGAAAAAAACAGTTTAAGAGAGCGCCTACTGTCAGCGTAGGTAAATATTTTACTCTCCACAATATGGAATAGTGGAGAGTCATGATTTCACAATTTTTAAGCGTATTTTTTTACATCAATTTCTCAACGGGTATCATGTAGAGAGTGCACACTGTGAGTTTCGTCGTGATGTGTTTGTATGTATGGCGTACGGCATACGCCGAACGCCGTATGCTTTGTCCTTTTTGTGTCCTCTCTACAGCCCAAACTATAAGTCCGATCGACTTCATATTAACATCATTTTTTTATTAATTTCTATTTTCATAATCATATGTGTAAAGTGCATAGACCTAGAGCTGATTAGTTTTCCATATACAACTTTTGATTTCTTCTCTATGAAATCATCATTTACGTTGTTTTTTTGTGTCCTCTCTGCAGCCCACACCATAAGTCCAATTGACTTCATATTGATATCATATATTATGTTATTAAGTCCATAAACTTAGAGCTGATTAGTTTTCCATAGATATCCGTTAATTTCTTCTGTATGATTTCATCTGTCCAAATTTTCAAAATGCTCTCACGGTCTGAGAAATCGAGATATTTTTATACTGTTTAAAATTTTGATACAACATAAATACACTCATCAAAAATGCATTCAAGGATTATCAAAATTTAAAGAAAAAAATCTATGGTATGCCATATCAATGTGAAATAAATTTCATATTTGTATGAAAAATGTAAAATAGCTTCTGTATGGGAAAAATGAGTGATCAACTTCATATTAATATTGTATGTGTCTCTATAGACAAGTGTATTTTTTTACTCTCCACTTCTATCTTCCTCAAGGGGTAGGCAGTGAGAACCGAACACCACATTCTTCTATCTTGACACATACGTCGCCGCATCAACATTGTTACACTGTCTCATACGTGCTCATCTTGCTAGTAATGCAGTTTTACTTAAAATTTCTCACCAGGTATCATGTAGAAAATGCATACTATGAGTTTCGTGACAATGTTTTTGTGTGAATGGCGTATTGTGAAAATTTTTGTCTTTGGGAATCTGATATTTTTTTAAGAATCTAATAAAAATATACTTAATAAAAATTCATTTAGAGATTGTCAACCTTTCAAGAAGAAAAAATGAACACTTACTATGGTGTGGCGAGTTAAGTGTTGGTTAAAATTGATATTCTATCAATACAACTAATCGAATC
>OY754985.1:15446287-15492153 GCA_963576475.1 Molanna angustata
ACTGTCAACATTTTAATGAAATGAGTTTGTTAATTTTTTTTCTTATAATATTTTATCACGAAAACTTGATTTATCTTCAATGCCATTTTTGCACACTTGACAAATCTTCAAAACAATCTTAGCCTGATACTAGTTGATAATCTGCAATGAAAAAAAAGCCTTGAAAATTGCGAAATTATTACTCCTCACTCTATCTTACTCCCCTTGGGTTAGTGAGGAGTAAAAGAAATTTTTCCTCCACTTCATATTTACTATACCTACATAAGAACGTTCTGGACTTTCGGATTCAGAAACAACAGAAATTTCACTTTATTATTTTTAATTTTTTGCTAAAAATATTAAAATATTTCCAATACAAATTCTGATTTCAATTCAGCGACATGTAAATTATGGAGTGGCGCTCGATCTATTTTGCCTTCCCTATTTAGACAACACGTGATGCTTTACATGTTTACTAGAACTATGTAATGTAAATTTAATATACCTATAATATAAATTATATTTGGGTTGTTATTTACTTTAAGGGGCAGATTCATTATATACAACATGTACATAAACCTTAATATAAATACATCTGTCTGTTTGAAATGATATCTTGAGCAATATCGTAAATTATTGTTATTATAATATTATATAATATATATAGATTCATGATATGTATCTTTGTTTAATAACAAACCACGATGAAATAATTTCAGGATCTCCAATATATACAAAAGGAGTGGGAGTATCCACAATTAGACCGAATAAATTCAACATCATGTTTATGGATGATGAACTATTTTGTGATAATTAAAATATCTTATCCATGAAAGATGAATATGAATAAAATTATATATCAAACGAATTCATAGGATGAATTTGCTCAAACTATAATGCTTTCTAATTATATTAAAATTAAAACAATTTGTTTTAAATTCTACGTATATTTGTTATTCGTCGATATCTATTTCGCCTTGCTAGGGTATCTTCAAGACTATGCCCTAGCCCTAGCATGTAGAAATAGCTATCGACGAATAACAAATATACGTAGAATTTAAAACAAATTGTTTTAATTTTAATATAATTTTAAAATGGAATTCAACTACGTAAATTATCCACAAATACTATAATGCTTTCCTTGATTATAAAGATATATTTTATTTGTCTTTAGCAAACATAAATATAAGGATATTTATATTTATTCACGTGAGCGTTTTAAATGTCAAAAAGTGATTCATATTTTCCTCAAACCCCCAGTCCCTCTCCAATCGTTTTCCTTATCATATTTTTTTATTGAAATAATTTTTGATCATATGCTTAAAATGTTTTACTTCTTTTGTGAAAACCTGTTATTAGTTTCCTTGTTATAATACCTAATACTGGGTTTTTTTAATCAAATAAAAATGATAATGTTTCAACATATATTTACTACGTTTCGGCTGACTGGGCCCTAATCAACTGGTACCAGTTGATAAGGGCCTGGTCAGCCGAAACTGTCGTCCTATTATAAGGGAAATATATATGTAGAAACATAATAATTTTTGTTTGATAAAAAATACCTAGTGTAATGGAGTTTTACACATTAAACCCGCCAGTATTGACAAATTAAAAAATATAATAAAATTTTTTTGTTAAAATAAAAAAAGAACTGTTGGTTCTTTAATCAAAGAAATATTATTAATAATTAATTATTAATTTAATTATTATTCCAAAATCGTTAATCCGTAATTTAGAAATTATAGATTTATCGAAAAATTTAATAATAAAAATGCAAAAAACGGTAATTATGAATACATGTAGAATCGTTAAAGATTTTTTAAACGTTAATATTCGGGAATCAGTAGGGTTGTTAGGTAGTATAGAGACCTCCTCAGAGCCTAATCCTTTGATATGTTAAGTATCTGGATGGGTGAACTATTCCCAATTGAAAGCTTGATGATGCGTTTGTTGCATTTTATTTTGCTCTTTTAAATAAATTACAATTTACGCATTGATCTGCTAATTCTTTTGAGGAAGTGTATAATGGTAATAATAATAATTGAGTGTTATTATTTGTAGTGCTTAATTGTTATTAATATCATTAGTAAATCGGCCAGCGCCGCGTTAAAAAAAATAAAAAATACGTAAACAATTCTGTAAGAAATGATCATGAATATAATTATTAATAAATCAGAGGTGACTGCCTTGGAACTAGGCTATAAAATGGGTAGCAAAACTGTTAATGTCATTATTTGTTATGCAGACGATGTTGCGATAGTGAATATGTTGTGAACTCACAGGTAACTAGAGCAATGTTTTTAATTTTTACTTCCCACCAAAACAGGATCTGAGGACGACTTGCACAGAATATTGAAAAAATTTCACGTGGTATCATAGAGGATAAACATGGCTATATCAGACAGTAGAACAAAAAGTCTATATCAGACAGTAAAACAAAAGTGTGGTGATGATAAACCCGTGGAGAAAGTTATGAGTTTCAAATATTTAGGAATAGAGACCTGCTGCCATAATAACGTGAAATATGTATATTTCGTCTTGTATCGAACTACTTTAGCTGTCAGTGTGACCTACAATACATGGCGACGAGTTGTAGACTATTATAAAGACAACAGCAGGCTAAGTCTGTAAGTAGATCTCGACCGATAAATGTCGAGATTAACTGTCAAAATATCGACTAATCGATATTTTGACAGTTTTGGTAGTCACTAAGCAGATAATGCGTGGAATCGTTCTCGCCCACTTATTTGACGGCGAGATTGGGTCGACATCGAGTCGAGAGACAAGATCTAACGCCGCCATGTTGAATTAAATGTCATTTTTACGCGAACAATGCCGAATTTCATATTTATTTTGAGAATAATAATAAACGGGTTAAACGACGCCGTTTAAGAGATTCTTCAAACCCTTTAAATATTCCGCGTAATTCATTTATTGCTAATTACCGCATAACAAAAGTTTTATATGGTTATATATTTAATGGAAATATGCGTCCGTACTTAGATTATAACATTATAATTCTATGATGATTCTATGCGTCCGTAAATGTTTTTTTGCCGTAGGTATAGATTTGAAATAATTTTTGATTTTGAGAAAGTATTCTTGTAAGCTATTTTATCACATATGTATTTTAACACTTAACAAAAGAAAATTCGGCGTAGTTTTTAGTAAAAAAATAACACGCTGCTGTCATCGACTTGATAAATTGATCAAAATATAATTAAAAATAATTTTTAAAATTACTCTCAAAACATTCAATAAACACAAAAGAAGTTAATTTAATCGTATTATAACTTGCTTTCGTGCTTAAAAATATGACCATATTATATTTATTTAACAAATTTATGTAAACAAATTTGACATTTATTCAAATCATGGGGAAAATATTGTGTATTGCCATAAATGATAATTCAAAAATGTACCGCAAGCCAGGCTAACGGCGACAAATACTCATAAGTGCATTTACGAACTCGACAGCGCTTAGTGACTACGAATTGTCGTTACGGGCGTAAACATGACGAGAAGAGCGGCGATACGTTGTCGGATCTCGACTTTTTTACTGACTTAGCCTGCTGATGTAGGTAGCAATACTTTTGGGAGAGGAGATGGTTGGAAGTGTTGCCACACTTACCGAACAAACTAATTATTTTTACTGTGGAAAATTTTCTTTAGCAAAGTAATAAATTAATGAATATATATTTTTTTATACTTGAGGAAAAATATTTTGTAAGAGTCAGCTCGTAATACAGTGATCACAAAAAAAAATTGTTCTAAAAATGAAACATAAAAATAAAAAAAAAAATAGATTGTTATCTTTCACAATGAAAAATTTCTATCATTATTCCTCTCTGTCCTGATGATAAAAAAACAGCACGTACTGAAGATAGTTTTAATATATAACGTATATAATATATAGAAAAAAGATTCATAAATAATGAAATAAGTTCATACGTATTATTACGTGTAGGTACGATTTCAAAGAGAATTCTTTCAGAGATTCTCGTCAAAGTAAAATGGTCCGTATTCCTATGAGTAATGATCCGAGTGATCTAGGAAAACTCTTATTTTTATTACTGTAATATCCCAGTCATATATTACATCTCGCACTATTCTTCGTCTTCTTCTTCTTCTCCTTTCTTATTAATTCTTCTTATCTCTACACACCCGCACAACATTTTCAAGGCCGTTTTCGAGAGTTATGTGTTGAAGGTTCAAAATTTATTTTGTCTCGCTAGGAACAAACAATTTTTCTATGAAACAAGCGTGAAGCGATTAGTGGAATAGCGGCATATTGCTGCATTCATATGTTTTATAAATTAATATTTATTCTTTAAATTCACACTTTTATGAATGGGTGAAGAATTTATTTACCAAATTTCAAGCCAATTTTGTTTATTAAAAATATATCAAAATAATAATTTATATAATAATTAACATTTTAAAAGAAAACACAAATTTACAAGTACTTGAAAATGTGTTTTGCTCGAAACCGGTCGTAGTCAACATGTTGAATCAGTGAAACAGCAAAAAAAATATATTTTTTTAAAATGAAATTGAAGTTGAAGTACATATTGAAACCTTAAGAAATTGACTTTAATTATATACATTTTTAAATAAAAACTACACGTCTCAGAAAGTTGCTCCTAGCTAATAATACTAACTCATTTCTCAAGTTCTGGGTAGATTTTTTTTAAATTTATTTATTTATTTAGAGGACAACATACAGCATATAATAAATTATACAAAATATGATGATTTGATGAATATTAAAGCCAATTACAGGCTGTCGCTGAAGTTAGTATATTAAAATAAATTAGGAATGGTTACATATTATGGTGTGCAGTATATTAAGTGTTGAGTTTGATTATGAGGATGGAATTTTAAGTTAGATATATTTTTTAAATGTGGGGGCGCTAAGTAAGAATATGTCGATCTCTTGGAAATGCCTATTGTATGTATTACAGATTCTGTACATTGTTGCATGTTGAGCATAGTTGGTGTGTTGAGTGGTTAGGCGGAAAAGATAATTAAATAATAATATTTTTTTTAAAAACCAAATACTAAGGTAGTCAAGAAACTACAATTTCTTAGTGTAAAAATACCCTTGTGTAAAATAAAAAGTTAATTGTTTAATAAAAAAAAACCAGTCAATCACTGTTGATAGCTTACATACATAGAATTTGACAGTAAATTAATTTTTAACGAATCTAAAATTTTCGTGAACACAAAGTCAACATTCATTTTAAAATTAACATATAAAACAGAATACAGTGTTTTCCACAGATTCGAATTATCACGACCAAATGTTTCCGCCGAGTTGTTTCGGCGTTATCAAGGTCTAAATAATCGTAAAATAAAAATTTAAGATTCTTCTTCCGGTGCCATGTCAGGAACCCCCAACGTCGGCTATCACTCTGGCAAATCCCTCTCTGTCCTGTGCTGCCCGGAATATCTGTTCCACGGTCCTGAAGCCGGTCCATTCCCTAATGTTTCGCAGCCAGGACATCTGTCTCCTTCCAGTCCCTCGGCGACCTTCTATCTTGCCCTTCAGTATTAGTTGGAGCAAGTGATACTTCTCCCCCCTCATTATGTGACCCAGATATGTGATCTTGCGGACCTTTACTGTGGACAAGAGTTTCCTGGTTGTTCTGGCTCGACTTAAGACTTCTGAGTTCGTAACCAGATCTGTCCAAGGGATTTTGAGCATTCTGCGATGCAACCACATCTAAATTTAAGATTATTCTTGTCAAATTAAGTTTAATTTAGATCTTGATAATGCTGAGTCACCTCGGCGGAAATGTTCGGTCGTAGTAAATCGAATCTGTGGAAAAATACTGTTTTATTTTGTTTGTTTATTTATTTATTTACTTTTTGTACATAATATAAACAAATCTAAAGCACACTGGCGGGCTTATTGCCATTAGGCTATTTCTTCCAACCAACCAGATTATAGAGTGATAAAAAATGAAAGCTAAAAATGAACAAAGAAAATATACATCACAGCAAAAAAAGAAGGATTGGGAAAGAACAAGATGAGGAAATCGAGATCAGGTGTTGAAGGATAAATATTCCTTCTTTAGTAAATATTACGTAGCAAAGGGAAGGTAGGAAAAGGAGAGGAATCAGGAATTTCGGTGAGATATCCCTGAAAATGGAAAGTGAGTTTGACGAAGTTATATCAGGACTCAAATATTATTCCAGAGTCTTGCTGAACGTACTTCAAAGGAAGAGCTTATTATTTTTTCTGGATTGGAATCGAACCTTGGATGCCAAACAGAGGAGTGAAATGACTAATCACTGTGTCACAATAATCGCTGATCGATTTTGAAAACATATTTAAAAAAAAATCGCCTTATAAAATAATAAATATTGGTATATAGGCCGTTGTTTACATGAGATCCTGTTGGACATGATATGTAATGGGAGGAAAAACAAGAAAATGATATATGGTGATGTTTAACGTAATGTTTGGTGGGAGAAGAAGAAGAAGAAGAAGAAATAGTGTGATTCCTTCCTTCAGGAGCACGTCACGAATTACGTACATAATGTAGAATATCTATTTCAAGGGAAAACGACGTATTTTTCATAACCACTAACACTATTTATCTACGTGATACAAATCATTACTGTACTATACACTTTATACTCTCCACACTATGGAATAGTGGAGAGTCATGATTTCACAATTTTTAAGCGTTTTTTTTAGCATCATTTTCTCAACGGGTGTCATGTAGAGAGTGCACACTATGAGTTTTTGTGTCCTCTCTACAGCCCAAACCCCTGGACTTGACATAAATGATATATGTATTTTCAAATGTTTGAATGTTAACTTTGTGGTTCATATTTAACAAATTAAATTTAAAGATATAACTTTGTATTAACCACGTTTTTTGGTTGAAACGATGCGACCGGTTTCGGAACTAACCGTTCCCTCATCAGGCTAACTTTCAACTGAAACAGAATGTGACGACGTGCTTACAAGAAATGTATGGGGGCGGAGGTAGAGGTAGGGTGGGGGTACTTAGGGTTGGGTCTTGTGCAGGGTGGGTCCGATTGGCTGAAGGATTAGAAGTAAAAGGAAACATATTTAATAATGGACTGAAAGATAAATTTAACTGATTGTTTATTATGTTCTGTTTTGAATTAATACACTTTTTAATTTCTAGCGACTCTAAATTATCAAGACGGAGACCTACTTTGTTGACGTGTAAAATTTTTGTTCCCGATTGCATATTAAATTGATGATCATTAAGTACTAAGTGTTCTGCGAATTCCGAAAAATTATCATTGTTTATACATCTAATATGTTCTTTTACTCTAGTCTCAAATTTCCGTCCTGTTTTTCCTATGTAGACTGCAGAGCAGTCTCCACATGTCAGTTGGTATACGCCGGAGTTTTCCATAAATAAAAAATAAAAAATATTAACATCAATAGATACCTACATAGTTATAATACAAATATCAAAAAAGATGAATATAGATGGAGACGCATATTGTTTGTTAATAATTTATCCCAATTAGTCTCAAATTTCTTACCAAAAGACATAAGACCGGCATTTTACACTGACAATAATATTGGAAAAAGTTTAATGAATTCCAAAGATAAAGATAATAAAATGGAAAACTCCGGCGTATACCAACTGACATGTGGAGACTGCTCTGCAGTCTACATAGGAAAAACAGGACGGAAATTTGAGACTAGAGTAAAAGAACATATTAGATGTATAAACAATGATAATTTTTCGGAATTCGCAGAACACTTAGTACTTAATGATCATCAATTTAATATGCAATCGGGAACAAAAATTTTACATGTCAACAAAGTAGGTCTCCGTCTTGATAATTTAGAGTCGCTAGAAATTAAATAGTGTATTAATTCAAAACAGAACATAATAAACAATCAGTTAAATTTATCTTTCAGTCCATTATTAAATATGTTTCCTTTTACTTCTAATCCTTCAGCCAATCGGACCCACCCTGCACAAGACCCAACCCTAAGTACCCCCACCCTACCTCTACCTCCGCCCCCATAGATTTCTTGTAAGCACGTCGTCACATTCTGTTTCAGTTGAAAGTTAGCCTGATGAGGGAACGGTTAGTTCCGAAACCGGTCGCATCGTTTCAACCAAAAAACGTGGTTAATACAAAGTTATATCTTTAAATTTAATTTGATATATGTATTAATATCATTTATATCAAGTCCATAAACTAAGAGCTGATTAGTTTTGCATAGGTAAATTTTAATGTATTCATATTGATATCATTAAGCAATAGACAATAACATACTCTTTTTTTTTTCTTCTCAGCCTAATCCTGTCCACTCCTGGACGAAGGCCTCCTCCATCTCCTTCCACGCCACTCTATCTCGTGCTCTGAGCAACCAATTGACACCAGCATGACGGGCGATGTCATCTCTCCATCTCATTGGCGGTCTTCTAACACATAGCATACTTCTTCTTCTCAGCCTAATCCCATCCACTCCTGGACGAAGCCCTCCTCCAACTCCTACCAAGCCACTCTTTCTTATGCTCTGAGCATTCAATTGACACCGGCATGATGGCCGATGTCATCCCTCAATCTCATCGGCGGACTCCAAGCACATCTGGTTGTCGTTCGCGATCTCCAAGCTAACATTATTCTTGGTCATCTGTCTTCGGTGTACGTAGCTGAACTGATAGTTATTTATTTATTTATTCATCTTTCTGTACATAATATAAACAAATATATTGTACACTGGCAGACTTCTTGCCATTAGGCAAATCCTTCCAACCAACCAGATTATAAAGTATGACAAAATTGTGTATAATTATAACTTTTGTAAGATTTTACATTTATTTGTAGTTATATAGCTGAATTTCTCAGTATATATTATTTTTTTTCCAGAATGTATTTTTAACTTTAAATTATAAGATAAATTCAAATTTTTAATTGGTTTGATTTTCAGTTAAACTAGTTTGCTACTCAAATATTTTATGTCTTTAATAGCATTTATATTAGGACAGTAAAAACAATACGTTTTTTGATAACAATTAGAAAATCAATTAATAATAATCGTTTAAAAATCGTGAAAGATTGTTTAAACGTTAATAATCGGGAATCATGAGGGTTGAAAGTTAGTATAGTGACCTCCTCAAAGCCTAATCCTTTGATATGTTAAGTATCTGGATGGGTGAATTATTCCCAATTGAACGCTTGGTTGGTGCCTTTGTTATATTGTATTTGATGTTTTAAATAATTTACTATTAACGCATTAATCTGCTAATTCATTTGAGGAAGTGCGTGATGGTAATAATAATAATTGAGTGATATTATTTTTAGTACATGATAGTTATTCATATTTAGAAATTAAGATAACAAATAACAAATTATTAAACGTTACACTACAATAATAGATGGAGGAATTAGAGGACGAATAAAAAAAATTAATCCGATTATTCGACAAACATAATTGTTTTGATTTTTATGGGTACTGAATAATCCATTGATTATTATCTTTCAAAGTTTGGAGCATTTCATGTTCCTTCACTGTTTGTTGAAAATCAAGGTGAAATTGGTAAATAAACCTATTTTCTTGCGTCAATACCACTCCTGTCTTCCCATCAACACTAATTGAAACAATGTCGGACAAAGGTTAGCATTTATCGATTTTCCGATGAAAATAAACATTAAAGTTTGTACTTGGAGTGGAGAAAACCCTGAGATAGGAGAGGGAGAGAGGTCTACCGATCAGTAATTAAAACACACATTTACTCACAAAATCTCCAGAAGCAAGAATTATCATCATCGAAAATCGCTGATGACATTGGTTTTGAGGCTAGTAAACAAAAAAAAAATCACAAAATAAATAAACAAGAAGTCCTATGAAACATGCAGATTTAGAAAGTAATAATAATCAAAGATGTATTTTGCTGTTCAATATATGAATATAAAGAAAGACTTATAAAGATTGTATAAATTCTGGGTTCTTCTTCTTTTTCTATTCATTTTTTATTTTTTGTTTTTGTTTAATCCTTTAATTGTTTTTTTTTCTTGATATTTTTTGTTGTTATATATACTTACCTATTTATATGTTTCGTGGTTCATGAACATATGTTTCATAATTTGTAATTGTGTATGTAAAAGCCCATTCAGGGCGTTTGTATAAATAAATAAATAAATAAATAAATAAATAAATAAATAAATAAATAAATAAATAAATAAATAAATAAATAAATAAATAAATAAATAAATAAATAAATAAATAAATAAATAAATAAATAAATAAATAAATAAATAAATAAATAAATAAATAAATAAATAAATAAATAAATAAATAAATAAATAAATAAATAAATACAAATATAATATTTTGAGTTGAATGTTTTTTGGTGTTTAGAAGGTTTTTTGTTTACATTTTTTTTTCATAAGAAGCAGAGGGAGACCTAGGATGAGGTTGCTGGACGACATCGAGGGCGATATTAGAGCGATCGGACAAATTGGAGGAGACTTGCTGTCGACAGGGCGGGATGGAGGCAGTTTCTTGAGGAGGCCAAGGCCCACACCGGGCTGTAGCGCCATTGCTGATGATGATGATAAAATGGGCGTGCTTTAAGATTAAGATACAGATAAAAAATCTGTAAATACTGAGAAAACATATTATGAAGTATTAAGAAATTTTTAATTCACAAGAATGTACTCTTTTACTAACGTTGTAGTATATACTCTTAATATGAGAGCTTCTGAGAATTTGATGGAAGTTGTAAATCTAATATTTTTATAGTTTGCTCATATGCAAACATTAAATTTTTTTCCTGTTAAGAATTGTTAAAATCTCAATAAAGACGAAGATGGAATTATCTAGGAAATCCAGGAACTCAAAGCACCAACGGGGCTGAAGGCATGTCATTGGCTGGTTTGCGTGTTTACTTTATGCGCTTGCGCATCGTTCACTAATTGTGCCTTCTAAATGAGTTCGCTATCAATCCATCGTTTTGAAAGTTTTATATATTTTAATTATGACAATCTGACACTTAAACCAGCCGAGCCCTGGTCGTGAGACCTGTAGAGTGTAGGTGCTTTGAGTTCCTGGTTCTACTGGAATATTCCATCTTAATCTCTTATTGAGATGTTAAAAATTTGTCATAAAAAACTGTGGTTTAAAATTGAAAATTCCTAACCCTCCATTGGAGAGGTATGGTGATGGTCAATGATTATAGTGGACTGAAACAGGCTAATGAAAGAGGAGGAAATTGAACTGCAAAACTTACTATTGAATTCAAGCGTGGTGGACCATCGGACCATCCCTAGGATGTCCCCACATCACTACTGACTTGTCATGGCTACCAACTCAAGCTGAACGTATAAATAATGATCCCCTCCAACTCTCATAATTCGGAGTTTCTTCAGTCGCCCGGCCTAGACTTGCCCAAAATTGCGAGTATTTGAGTACTTAAAGAGGATTTCGTCAAAATTCATACGCCTAAAATGACATGGCTATTATTCACTTAGTAAAATATAACATCTTAATTTTGAACGTAATTTAGCGAGATAATTTTTCTTATCCTCAGTGTTGCCCAGTCACGCATATAAATTAACTATTACTTTGTCGTTTTGAATAAAAACTTTCCGACATTTTCACCTTTGCCGGAGAAAATTGATCATTAACTGTACGACGAACGTTTTGAAGAGGTAACTAAAAGGGTATTCTCGACTCGCGAATTTTGCATTCGCGATTCTGTTGGATTACTGTAGTGAGAGAGAGTCTTCCCCCGGGCCACAACGTACGAGTGGCATACGTGGAAGTCACTAAACAGACTGAGAACGGGCGTTGGGAGAACGCTGGATAACCTGTCCACAAGGAGCTTCCTGCAACAAGGAATACCATCAACGTGTGACTGTGTAGAGCAGCAGACCACCACACATCTGTGCAGCTGCCCCTCAAGTTCAGTCAACTGCACCATGCATGATCTTATGGTGGGCAATGATTGTGCCATCGACGTTGCTAGGCACTGGCAGATGATTTTTGCCACATATCACAAACCACTATTTGAGACTGATGGAACGGTAAGGACTGAAGGAATTTTTGTATTATAAGGCAACAAACATAGTGATTTGTTTTAAATATTAGAAAAAAACTAGGCTTAATTATATTAATTTAGAAATTGACGAAAAAACAAGACGTTAGTCAAGCGACAGGAGACGAAATATTGATGGGACTATTGATTCGATATAGATGTCATATTGATGGTGCAACAGACATTAAAAGAACACGTGAAAAGTGTAGATGTATTAATGAAATTACAAATCATAATTAAATAATAAAATCTGAAAAAAAAAACTGTAAAAGCTGAATGATATCTTTGGACTCCGGGGCATTAGAACAGCTAGTGATAAGCAAATGCAAGACCAGTACTACCTGGTCTTGGTCTCGATTTAAAATGAACCGTACCTCTACAGATATTCTGTAATCGATGTTAAATTTTTTTCACAAAATATCAAGATTAAGGAGTTTCTTTGAGGCAGCTTAGACGCAACAGTGATTGTAACACCAAGGAAAGATATTTTTTAAATTGTCAATACTGACGGTGTTTAGTCAGCCGAAACGGTCGTCCTATTATAAGGAAAATATAAATGTATAACCATAATCCTTTTTTGTTTGATTAAAAAATACTTAGTACCAACGAAGGTGGTTGAAATATAGTTTTCATCCGAATTTTAACATAAAGATTTACGTATATTGGGAGGCACACTCCCTTTATACTACGGCTACAGTATCTAATGTTCACTAGAATAATTCTACTTTGAGTATCGTTCATTCTAATTGGTAATTCTCTCAAAGACTTCAACAAGTGGTAATACCTCTAATGACATAATAGAAGAGGTAACTTAGAAACTAAATACACATTATACTTCCGTATGAATTTTCACTGTCAGCATTAATGCTTTATTGAAGCTGTTTGGGTAAATTTAATTCGTCCTATACATGTATCGTATGTACATAATATACATATGTACATAGAAAAGATGCAATGTTTCAAAAACGAGTGGGTGGTATCCAACGCTACACTCCTCAATACCAAGTCTCTCCACAAAGTATTCATATTTTGTATGGAAATATTTCAGCATTTACATCAGAGGTTCCCATACTTTTTTGTGTCGTAGACCACATGCCATGTTTTCTCGATTTTTTGTAGACCCCCTACTTACCTGATACTATGCTTCTCGGGCAACTTACAGGTACAATGTCAAATATTAATCTAACACGCACCCAATAACATGTTGCCACATTCTGGAGACTTACAATATTAATCATCTCACAGATCCAGACTGAAAACACAATTAAAAAATGTGTCTCCATCGGGAATCGAACCCGGGACCTTTGGATCAGCAGTCAAATACCTAACCAACTGAGCCACGAAGGCTGACAAAAATCAAAGTCAAATTTAAATTGTATGGTATTTTATGGCAGGCATAGGCGTACAACCATTATAAATGAATGTAAGAAGGGAAATGTTATCTAAGGTTCTGGAATGATGGAACTTTAAGGAAATTTATAAGTAACATGACGAAAAATGTTAAAATAAAATATTATACTACGAATAATAATAACAAATTGTTATGTGATAGGTACTATCAGTGTATGTTGAGATCCACTATCGTGGACTCCCATTTTCATTTCATGGACCCCCAGATTTTTTTTTCGCTGACGTAGACCCCTTGCAGGTTGTCATAGACTCCTGGGGGTCGATATAGACCACTTTGGGAATCACTAATTAACATGAAATAATGAGTTTGTTTAATTTATTATTTACAATTAAATATTTTATTTTGAAAAATTGATAATTCTTCAATGCCATTTAGTGTAAATGATGAGACTTTTTAGCTATTTGAAAATAAAAATATCAAATTTTATGATTCCTGAACATGGGGTCACATTGAAATATTTGACAGATGAAAAATTGAGGAGCATCGATCTGGTATCCTTAAAATCTATTGGGGTCAAAGCGAGTATTAGATATAAAAAATTGAAAAGAATCGAATGAGTTTTTAATCGATAAAGTAGAATAAACAAACCATACATAACATACAGTGTGCACAGCACACATACACAGATACATTGTGATGAAACTTTCAGAGTAAAATCTCAGTATGAAATAAGTTGATAATCTGCATTTAAAAAAAAAAACTTAAAAAATTCGGATTCATAACTCCCCACAATATCCCCTTGGGGTATGAGGATTAAAAATAAACACTTGAGAACGAATATTGGAGTTGAATTTTAAGATAAAGTGATGTGTGACAAATTATACTAAGAACATTGATTTAACTCTGTAGGTATTAATTTCATGCATTCTAAAAAAATGGTATATAATAAATGAATTAATAAAAATCAAATTCAAGTCAATTTAACAATTAAATTGTTTGGGAAAGCAACTTGAATCCGTCACGTGAGTGCGCAGATCGCAATTTCGCTTGGTTGGTATATGTGCTAACCGTCCCTCTCCACGGCGAAAAGGCTGAAGAAGTTTGGTGGCATCATTTTGAAAAACCAAATATTTATTTTTTCTAAAAAATATTTATTTATTTGTTCAAGGGATATTATATTGACAATCTTATAAGATGTACAAAAATGTGATTTATAATTTTATGTGATTTGTTTTGCATAATAAAAGAATTTTACTATTAATATTATTAAACCGAAATGAAGGAAAGAAACGAGGAAGGAAATGAGGTCCCTAAGACGAATGCGTGGTAGAACGATCTATGATAGGATAAGGAATGTGGACATCAGACGAGAATGCAAGATTGAAAGAGATAATGTGAGTAGAATGAAAGTAAATACACTAGGATGGTTCGGACATGTGGAGAGAATGAACGATGAGCGCCTGACAAAGAAAGTATACAAGGCTGAAAAGAGTGGAATGAGAGGTCGTGGCCGCCCGAGAAAGAGTTGGCATGATCATATAAATGAGATTTTGAAAGATGGTAATATACCAAGTCAGAATAATAGGAGAGCATGTATGACGCGATGCATGGATGTTAATGAGGCAAAACATGTATGTCAAGATAGAGGTGTCTGGCGTTCGGTCCTCTCTGCCTACCCCAAGTAGGGATACGGCGTGATGGTATGTATGTATGTATGTATAATATTATTAAAAATATACATTATGAAATAAAAACAAACAAACCAATTAAATTTGTCCATAGATGATCTTTTAAATTATTACATATCAAACAATATTTCAGTTGTAATCTAGATACAGACTATCAGTGTTTTCTTGTGAAGGGAAAGGAGGGGAAGAAAGAAGGATTGCGTGAGTAAATTTGCTATTGTTTTGCTAAAAAAATATAAATAATAAAAATAAAAAATTAAAATGGTTATATAAATAAAAAATATAAGGGTTAACGCTATGCATTTATATACATTTTTGTAGGTTATTAGATATTAGCAGGTAATATGTATATCAGAATGTGGGATACTGCACGAGAGGTTGACATTATAAAAAACTACGTACCCTTTTGAAACTTTTGTATTAAATCAAATAATCATGCTACCTAATTCCTACGTAAACAGGCGTTCCTTACTGTATTATATATAGGAGATGTGGATAAATGAATGAATAAGCACTTAACAAAAATCAAATTGTCATTTTTACTCCTCACTAACCCCAAAAAAGTGGGGAGTTATAATTTCGCAACTTTGAAGGCTATTTTTTATTGCAGATTATCAACTTGTATCGTGCTGAGACATTGATATTTCTGAAATTTTCTTTACAATTTATCTGTGTGTGTGTGTGTGTGTGTGTGTGTGTGAGGGTGTGTGTGTGTGTGTGTGTGTGTGTGTGAGGGTGTGTGTGTGTGTGTGTGTGTGTGTGTGTGTGTGTGTGTGTGAGGGTGTGTGTGTGTGTGTGTGCTGTGTACTATGTGCTGTGTGCTATGTACGGTGTGTTTATTTTACTTTATCGATTATAGACTAAAAAATTCATTCGATTCTTTTCAAATTTTGCAAATTTCTTTATCTAATACTCACTTAGACCCCATTAGATTTTGAAGGATATTGATTCTCATTTTTTTAACTGTCAAATATTTCAAAGTGACCCCGAGCTCGGGAAATTTAAAATTTGTAATTTTTATTTTCAAATTGGTAAAAAGACACATCACTTTCATGTAATGGCATTGAAAAAATATCAATTTTTCATAATAAAATATTTAAATAAAAAAATATTGAACAAACTCATTTCATAAAAATGTTTTCCATTTTCCATACAACATTTGAATACACTGTGAAGTGACTTGATATCAGGAGTATAGCGTTGGTCACAACCCCCTCGTTTATAGATGATGAGGAGATAGGAACGTAAACGACATAAAAACTTGAACATCGTTCCTTATCCGCCCACACAAAAAGGCGGCTCTAAGCTCCAACTTTCTTTCATTCTTGTGCAAGTACCGTTCCTGTTTAAGGGAATTAAAATTTATTATTTTGTGAAGCACCATATGAAAAAGGGCGCAAACCCTTTTTTTCTGAACCCAAACAAAAGGGTAATTTTTATTTTTTTAGGGATGAAAAACCCGCATTTTAAAGTTTTTTTTTTCACCGAAATTCGAATAAGAATTTGAAAGTTTTGCCTGTTGAAAAAAGACTTCTCTCTCTCCCATTTGAGAATTTTCTGAATTGGAAAATTATGCAAATTCATTTTATATTATTATTTGATACCAAATAAGGGCCTTCGCGAAAACCTTTAAAACCCTTAAGACAAGAAATGCAAAAAAATATATTTTACGATTACAACTGTGATACAAGTAAAAATACTGTTCATCCTCTCCACCACTCGTTCTGTTTTTGAGGACCAATTACGGCCCCTTGAAAAAATCTGAAAAAAATCCACAAAGAACACAAGAAGAGTCCGGAGAATTCTAAATCCTTGCAGATACTGCAAGCGCCAAAGAGTGTCAATTTTTTTTATTATTGAAACCAAACAAAATATAACAATATACAAACAATAAAAATATTAAAAAGAAAAAAGTACAATTTAAATAAGTTATATGAAACATTTTTTTTATAGTATTTTTTGGTATACACCATCTCACTAGGCTGAGCCTGTACCGAGGTGGCAGAGTTTTTTTTTGCGTTATATCTGACAGAAAAATATTAAACTTGTATTTAACTAAAACTTGATATAAAATATACCTATTATAAAATAAAAATATAAACTATTGTAGCTTGATCATGTTTCCGCAGTATATAATGCCCTTGTTTCTAATCCATGTTTCTATTGTTTTCTTGTATTTCAAATTATTTATCAACTGTATGTCCGTTATTTCACTTTTTATCTTATTAAAAATTTTTGGAGCTAAATAATAGTAATGTCTTTGTCCGAATGTCGTGTTTGTCTTTGGAGTCATGAGAAAATTCCTGCGTGTCGTCTCGTAATTGTGTTGCGGTGTAATGTGAATTGTTTTATCTTTATGAAAATATATAGAAATAATTTTGATATATAACTGTGGAATGTTGAAAACTGGAAAATCATTAAATAATTGAACTGTTGGATATATAAATGTTTTTTTTTATTGTAACCTTAATTAAAGCTTTTTGTGCTTTAATAAGAGGATCCATATTAATTTTAGCAGCGCCACCCCAACCAATCATTCCGTGTGTTATGATCGATTGAGCTAACGCGTAATATTATTGTTTTTAAGTCATTTTTAGTCATTATGTTGCGAATGTATTATAAGGGAACACCACACTCACCGTTCACTGAAAATGACGATAAGAGTGAAACGTATTTTTGATAAAAAATTAAAGCTCAGAAGTTGCTCTTCGTGGCTACAAGGTCCGCATGTCAAATGGGTCTATAAAATTCTCCTCGGACATCGTTGTAGAGTTTTCGTCGGAATGTTTCGATACGCAGAAGTTAATATATTCCGTAAAAAATACTTCATTGAGAAAAATTCGTAACAAATATTTTAAATTATATGTATTGTAAATTAATTTTTGTGATATAGAGAAGTTAATACATTCCGTAAAAAATACTTCCTTGAGAAAAATTCGTAACTAATATTTTAAGTTATATGTATTGTAAATTAATTTTTGTGATATAGAAATATCGTCACCTTATTTATAAGGACTGCTGCTTTCAATGTTTACAAGTAATCCAATCTCTCAATAGATGGCGTTACAAAAGGGTTTCTTCGTTACTTCATAGATGGCAATAGTAATAATGTCTTATTTTCAGGTGATTATGGAGATTGCGATACCACTTCCACGCCGGTGACGTTATAGAACCCATTGGTCCTGTTCAACCCCCGGACGCAGCCGCAAAGTCGGACAACACAAAATATCCATCGGGTTCAACCACTGCCCCCGAGAATCCAACCTCAAACGGCGGGGCAACCGCTCAAGATCGGCAGCAGGGGCAAGCCCCTAGGCACACCGATCGAACGGAAGGGCTTGTCCCCGCACCCCTCGGTCCTCGTGTTGGCGTCCGAAGGCTTGGCGGGCTAACACCGGGGGCATCCGACGCAATCATCACCTGTCAGATTTGACGTCTCAATTGTCAATACAGGATGTCAGACCCAACGTCTGCGCCGGCGGTGTGCCCGAACCAAACAACATTCGCCATAGTTGACGAGTCACTGCCGAGCGAGACGAAAGGCGTTTGTCCTGCTCTTCTCTAAGTACAGAATTGAAGGGGGCACAACAGCGTCGGCCGCCCACCTCCCCCTTTACTGCCTAGGCCCTTAGAGCCGCAACGTTACTCATTATTCAAATATATAGAACTTTCAAAATTTTGCATTTATAAGGGAACCCAATAAGAAGGCATAATTGGTGAACGTTGCGCAACCGCATAAAGTGGTCACGTAAACCAGCCGATGACATGTCGTTAGCCCTGTAGGTGCCTTGAGTTCTTGGTTCTTCTATAATGTTCCATTTTCGTCTCTGTTGAGATGTTAAAAGTTTGTCAAAAATATAGAAATAAAAAATAAACTAATAAAAGGTCAATAAATATATTCCAGGTCCTCTATTTTACGTATAGATTTAATTCAGGGGGCAAGTCTGGTCAATAGGCGGAATCAAAACCATCCATGTTTACCCATATAATGGATATAATTATCTTATGGAGTTCAATTAAGATCGAATATTTTTATTATTGCATATGCGCAAACATTGGATTTTTTTCCTTGTCGGGAGTCAAAGATATTTTTTAACAGATTTTTAATTATCTCAATAGAGACGAAGTTGGAATATTTATTGTAGGAGAACCGGGAAATCAAGGCACCTACAGTAGGTGCCTTGATTTCCCGGTTCTCCTACAATAAATATTCCAACTTCGTCTCTATTGAGATAATTAAAAATCTGTTAAAAAATTCAATTAAGATTTTATACAACTCCATAAGATAATTATATCCATGATATGGGTATACATGGATTTAGATTTATTTATACAACTCCATAAGATAATTATATCCATGATATGGGTATACATGGATTTAGATTTATTTATTTATATATACTTTTAAGTACATACATAAAATTACATAGTACAAATGGCGGACTTATTGCCTGGAGGCAATTTCTTCCAGTCAACCATCTGAGATCTAAAGTACATAACATAGTTTCGGCATATACATAATAACACAACCAGTATAAGACAGCAAAACAAAAGTGAGAAATTACACAAATTCAGAAAGGAGAGGAAAATCAGAAAGGGAAGGGAGAGGATGAGGAGCGATCAAAAGGGATGGAAAGTGAAATTGGGATATATGCTCGTTATAAAATTGTGAGGAAGAGTGAGCATTTAAGACGAGATTTGAAAATTGGAAGTGATGTGGCAGTTCTAATATCAAATGCTAAATTGTTCCACAGCCGGGCAGCATGAATAGTGAAGGAAGATGAATAGTATTCTGTAATGTGAGGTGGGATGGCAAGGGTTCTTTCTTCTCTAGACCGAAGTGGGAATCCATGAGAGGCCAACGGTTGAACGGTTGAATGGATGGTTTTGATTCCGCCGGTTGATCAGACTTGCCCCCCTGAACGAACACAACTATTGATTTTCGTAACTAAACGCAGAGTCTTAATAATTTACAAGAAAATAAAAAACTCTTGCAAAATAATTGAAATATTCAGAAATTTTCCATAGAATCGATCCTTGTTAATTTTACGAAGGAATTATTTGTTTCATCAATAAATATAAATTTCAATTATATATTCGAGAGTTGAGCAACTTCGATTCTTCATACAATGAACTCGAAATAGTCAAAATATTCCGAATACACATATTATGTTCCCATATTCATTATATTAATTAATTTATTTGAGTCAAGTTCTTACGTTCGATTTTCAAATTACTTAACAACGTTCTATTATCATTTAATTATTGTACAGATAGATGTATGTAATTAGCGAACTGCGCTACTCTTCGCATTATTCGAGAGGCAAAGTTCAAATTATACGGAAATTAATACAGCGAGTAGGTACCTGCTCCTACAAGTAAGTACCTACATACAAATAATATTCATTATTATTATTGTCGGAGGTACCGAATCACCTTGAAGAGTTACGAGAACCCACTGTATAAAAATAAAAGTTAAAATATCTTCAAATTTCGTTTTCACGTTTGTTAGATATTGTTATATCTAATTTCGAATTTTTTCTTTTGTTTTTATTTTCTATGGTTTTTTCAGTTGTCAAATTTTTCTTGCAATTTTTTGATTTTTCCTCTCCAGTCATATTCCCAATTCCTTGTCTGGACTCATCTGCGGTCGGTCATCACATAACGGTCGGTAAATGTGCAACGATACGCTGCTTCGGTTGCATATTTCTTCGGTGATTCGGCACGTGTGATTTCGGAGACATTTCGTTCGAACATCGCAGTGAAATCAGTGTTGTGTTGGTGACTATTTGCATCGGAACAGATTGGAAAACTTCAGGACAATATCGGTGAGTCTTCGGCTTCCTTTCATATACAGTCCACAATCCTTTCCGTGGTATATTAAACCTTTTTTATATGACACAAGGAAATATATCACACATTTTTGGTCCTTCGAGCCGGATCCTGTCTTTTCCTATCATTTCCATCAAAGATTGCAAGAATTGTACCTACTACATCGGGTAGCTGTCAAATTAATTGTTCGTAAATTATCGGATGCGAACACTTCACACGCGTTTCGTGAAGTTATATTTGTCAGATTAAGGTAAACAAACCATTTTAAGGTTAAGTATTGTACAAGAAAATACGAATAAACATGGCGATTGAAATCAAATATAATTTAGCTAAAATGTCTATTGATAGATTGTTACAATTGGGAAAGGAAATACAAATATCAAAAGATCCACAGTTATTGTGTAATTTTAATACAAGGTATAGCGATATTAACACTTGTAAAGTGATGGAAAAGAAAGGGTCGTCTTTCTTTATCTTTCATCACGTTTTTAAATTTATTATTATTGCAATATTATAGGCAGAATAAAATTATTGTATGAAGTGAGAAAGAGAACTATTATCATCCTTGTGTGTTCTTACCTTGCCCTGAAGAATTTAAACATAAAGTAGAGTCCATTCCCAGGAGGTAAGATATCCAAGGTTCAGCAGGCCAGCAGCTCAGTAGTTGGGCACTTTCATCTTTATGTCTCAGGTTTGATATGATGGGTTGGTTGAAAGTGAGTGCAAACACCAGATCAGTGAGAGATGTAGATATAATTTTAAGTATCAAAAAAGGGGACATTAGCATTTGACAATATATCATGATAATCTGATGACGTTAGCGAAGACTGGCGCGAAGAGGCAGTGAAATATTAGTTCGTAATTATAACAATAGCTACATACCAACTCGTAGAGTGGTTACTTTGACACTGTCTCACGCGAGTCGACGCTGACGCCTGGTACAAGCAACTAGAAAAAGAAGAAGGCAGGAAGAGTATTAAATGTATAAACACATGTATGCACCCCAAAGGAGTTTTGTCAAAAGACGAATTAATTAATTGAAGTTAGATATATCAAGGAAACAAACATTCAATGTAATAGTAAAGGTCACGTGTGAACATGAGCAATGGGGTTGACCTTTCCTGCAAATGATGTTATGTCAGTTAAATTTATGAAAATGAACACTTCAATCAAAAAGGCAAAAGTTGAGTTGTATAGATTAGTTATTCATAATTTATTACACATTAAGTTGATTATCCCTGCAGAGGTTATAGATCTCAAAGAAAAATAATGTGAAATAGGTATAACAAGTCAAAAAGATAAATTCAATTTTCAAAGATTAATTATTTATCATTATCTAATGATAGGGTTGACTATCCCTGCAAAGTTTATATGTAACAAAGGGGAAACCATGTAAAACATCTTAACTTCAAAATTATTAAATTAAATTTGATTACATACCAGGGATCTAGATATGAATTAGGATTACTTATAACAGATGTGACACTGTGAGATTCGGATTATTCTGGCAAGATTTCTCTTTGATAAAGCTGGGGAAGCGCGATCGATTACATGGAGTCCTTGTCGATGGAGAATTATCCTTAAATCCATGAAGGGACGAAGAGACACACACCAGGCACGAGGTGATGTAATACTGGGCAGCGACGTCATTGCGGCGAGACGAATTCCTCGAAAAGATACTGGATCGTAGAATAACAGGTTGGCTGGAGTCGAGGGACGATCAATGGTCTTGAATCGGCATGGGATCGACCATGGAATAGATGCAAACTTGAGCGATTTCTAGGTATGTCCACAGCAGAAGGTTAGATTATCAGATCAGAGGCACGAGGAGACTTTGAGATATTCAGGCAGTTGAGGCTAAAGCATATTAGATGAATCCGTTATACGTCATGAGACGAAATATGAAATTCCACAAGGGTATACTTTAAAGTTAATGAGTTTTCACAAAGGATAAGTATAGCCCAAAAGCGAGGTAGGTGGTTTACAGCTTGCATTCTTGGACAAGAAACTAGTATGAGAGGTTAGAATAATCAATAATACGCTTCAACACTGATAAAAGTTAATGCACTATAGATTGTCGTTCAAATTATATATATCGGAGCACAAGAAGACATCATCAAATCGATCGTTAACAACTTGTAATTTTTAACAGGAATAATGTTTTCAAATCAACGCGATTATGGATACTAAAACGGCCTTCCCTTTTGTTAGGCGAGAAAATAATACTTTAACATTACACATGAATGATTTTTATCACTGACCAAAGTTAATACACTTCGCACTGTTGCTTAAATTATATATCGGACCACGAGAAGACATTATTAAATCAAACTTCGTACTGTTGTTTTAGGAATGAAAGACGCCGTTTTTAACGGTCATTTTTAATAGTGTGCGGATTGTTCTAGAAGCTACTGGACACTGTTTGAAGAGGATATTACACATTTGACACAGAACAATATGCGAGTTTTATCACTGATAGATTTAATTTCGCCACACGTCGTCGTCCGAATTATTTAAAATCAAAAGACTACATTTTGAAGCCGTATTTAAAGTTTCTTTACGAATAATGAATGGATCACACACGCACGGGCTGACGAGCGTATCGGAGAGTTGTTTTTAAACTTGAACAAAAACCGTTCGGGGAAAAAATCGACGGTCGCCGCGGAGAGGTAGGTACTGACATCTCTCGGTGATCCAAGAAAATAATGTGACATAACATAAATTGAAACAATCAGCGGGGAATTTGAATGTTTTAAACTGAAGAATCGAACGTATTAGATTAAAAAGTAGCGTATCCATTATTTAAATAGATAACGCTACACCCCTCTCCTTCCAGTGAAAGGAAAAAAAAAGAAAGAAAGAGAAGAAAAAAAAATATCCTTTTGTAATTGGTTAGGGAAACGACAGTCATTAGGATAAGACCACAAACGGGGGGGGCAGAGATACGTAGGCAAGGGCCAGCATGAATATAGTTAATGTTTAAGTAAGGCTCCTTATAAACTAGTGAAGGGAAGGTATACTTCCGTGAGACGAACGCACTATACAGGAATAGTTACGTTAGCGCGTATAGGGCAGGACCTTATCGGTTTAGGACCGAGGGTTTCCCATATATAGAGTTTATTTAATATCAAAAGCAGTTTGAACTCATCTATATAGATTTCTATACTGAAATGTGTTGATGTAATTTACTGACAGTCATGATATTGAAGACACAGGGTATCGACAAAACAATTCGACTTTGAAATTCAGTACTTTCACGATGGAAGTTGCAAATATAAGAACCAGGGCCATGACGAGCTCGCATGAGAGATTCGTGCTTTAAGTCCGAACTCTATTTTATGAGAGATAAACCATAACACGATAGGTAATATGTACAACGGGGATAGAAATCTAGGTGTTTAAATCTTTTTACAAGGCCAATACAACAAACTGCAAATTCCTTTAGTATACTAACTTCAGACAAGATATATGACATTACGTTGATAAGAGGATAACACAGGAGATAACATTTTCACGAAGGAGGCAACATTATGCGTTTGTATGGTCACGATGACGAAGCATACAATATATGTGACGTTATTACATTATTAAATTAAGACCTTTAAAGAGTGTTGAACTGATATACAAAATTGACAGAAGGAGAATAATGGTGCGCATTTGGCAGACTAATATGGGCAGGACGTAATGACGGATGGTCATATGTCTTCCATGCCTTCATTGCACAAGGTAAAATTTATCTTAGCATTATTGATTATAGATCAGATCTGCGGTTTCAAACCGAGACGGCGAACAGATAGGGAATGTTACTTCTTAAAAGGCGGTGACACTTTGACTTTATATGAACGCAACGATGACAGACATTATTTAGACAATACCATTATATGAGTAAATTGAAACTTCCAAAAAGGATATTTGAATCTACAAAACTGACAGTACATGATAAGAAGACAATTTGACAAAACTCAAAACAGTGAATGGCTAGAATACTTGACAGAATGACCCGCACTCTAATTTTGACACTCACATGCACAGAGAAATTATCAAACAGGAAGGATTCGGATTTTAATTATCAACATGTTCATACTGGGAGACGAAGAGATGTGAAACGTTCAGGATGTCACATTGATACCGAAAGAAACGTGAAATTCCCGATTCTTATGGAGGCATCATATAAAATCCCAAAACATTAAAATAAACGTGAAACAGACATTCAAAGTTGCAAATTTCGGATAAAGAAATACTCGCAGTGGTTATTAATTATTAAATTCTTAGGACAGTTGAAAATCTGATCTAAATTACTATTCCAAAACTGGCTAATTCTACTCCGAGCCACACCACGGAGATACACAAAATAATATCTGGACAGGAATGCTTTACACATAAAACGTCAATAACCAGACATATCAATCAAATTTTGGAGATGTACAAAATAATATTTGGACAGAATTATCTCTCACATAAAACATCAATATCCAAACATATCAACAAAATTTTACACAGATTAAATAAACAATACGGGACCAGGGTCGGTCTCGCTACCACAAGAATTCTTGATCCTGGAAGTCACGGGACACAATAGTTCTTGGGTTCTTTACTGAACATACGTGTACGCAAGGATGGGGGGTCAAATTTTAGGCAGACAACGCCATGGCGGACAATCGCACAGTATCAGTAATCTCAATACACATGTCATTCTGGAGCTCCAGATCTGACACATGTTCCGCACTGAACAAAGGGATACGTGAAAGATCTTGGGTCGGATTATGAGGTGACAAGCCTATCATGAAAGACGTATTTGTTACAGTGTTTATACAAGGCATCTTTTTGCGTGAACGAGCGAAACTGTCTCTATGCAAAACGGAGGGAAATCGAACTCACGGGACAATAAGTCTCGTTCTAAAACTAGCATCCTATACGTGAGTGAACGAACGATAACCAACACTATAAAGTACAGAGGAGAATCGGATTCAAGCGATGACAAGTACTCTTTATCTTTTAATAAGTCGTATTCCGAAAACACAGGTAACGGGCAAACAGAAAACAACCTCATAACAAGTTATGCAATTATTTCTTCAGCGGGATACACTGTATTCTAGGCTAAGTTAGTTTTTCTTGATCACAAAGACAACACAAAGTACATTCTCTGATAACAATTTCAACTGACAAAAATCCTTGCTACATTAACACAGTGGAATATTAGGGCACGACCCTCTCGTGTCAATATATAGCAGGAATGACGACCTATATTCAACGTTTGCAAACATTCACAACACGAGATGATTATAATGGATTCTCTCCAACCGCGTTATGAATTTAAATAAACTAAAACTAACACCTATCAATACATCAGCAGAGAGTTAATTATGAAGGCGCTGTGGCGAATTAACCTCAAAGAAAAAACAGAAAATAAAAAATAATAATATAATATTTAAGGAACATGAACGAAGTCATCTGGGAGATGCTCAGAAAGGATGTGACTCAGACAAACGTGAAAAGACCCGTTATTCTATATGCAAGGCACAAGTCCTAAACACCATAAAAATATGAGACAACTTACATGCATGAAAAAATTATTTATGTAGATTTACAAAAAAATGGTTGAATACCCCTGGAAAGTACAGGACTTATTATACACTGTACGCAGGAAAAAACATCATCGCTAAATACGCCAAACAACCAGTCACAATATTTTAAAGTGGTGATGATGATGATAAAAAATTAAAATTTGAAAAACAGAAACAAGTTATGCGTTGGACACAACAGTGGAGAATATATCTCACATACCTTTCATACATTAATGGCCGAAAACGTTCATACCTAGCAGTCATACTATATAAACCTAATTTTCTATAATATTTACTGATTCACGCGTATTCATAATTTTCTTTCGTAGTTCATTCATTCAAAATTTACTCAACCACTGCAATGTCAAAACATGACATACGATGAAGGGGGGGGGGTATTCGGAAAAGAATTTAAAATTGACAATTCGAAGCTCTAAAATGCTTGTCAATAAACGTAACTTAGTTTTAATTATGCGAAAGGCAAGTGGGAAAAAACAATTGGTAAAAACTAAGAAAACCTATGAAAAGCTTGCGACCAGCCTAAAGGAAAAAAATTGAAACAAATGGAGCGCCACTCAGTCTTTTATTTATGCGAAACACAGTTCGAGAACAATAGGGTAGACTAAGAAACCTTGGAATACATTCTAGACTAACTCAACAATAATAGGAAATCAATTCTTGAAGAATTTAAAACATCACTTTTCTTTTTTTTTTTGATACGGAACACACTTTGAAAACGAGGGGAAACAGTGAAAAACCCATAAGCATTAGTCTATTTTAAGTCAACAATAACATGCGAAAATTATTTTTTAAACAATTTACGACGTTACTCAGTTTTTATACGAAACACACTTTGACAACAGGGGATAACACTGAGAAACCGTGTACATTTATGAGAAAAAAAATTAAAATGTACCGACTATTAATTACATTAGAAATTTAAGCAGCTTGACTTTACTTATAAAAATTGTTCGACAACAGTGGTCAAAGTTCTATGAAGCCCACTATTTACTCATGAAAAAAAATTGAATAGATCGGAATCAACTTGTTTGTGTGTGTCGAGAAAAAAAATATCTGCTCAGAAAAGCGTGATAACATCGTATGAAATAAATTTACTAAGGATGTTATAATATCGTGACACAGACAGACACGAGTAAATATTTGTCTATATAAGGCATTAGAAAAAAATTTTACAACAGTACGACGAACGTGATAAATCTAAATTAACCCGTTTGCTAATTAAACCGTTCTAAACAATACCTTATTCAAAGATCAGTGACAATTGAAAAATTTCAATCGTGATGGTAGATGATCTAAAAGTAATTTTTAATTATCGGATTTTTACCGAATGCATAAAAAATATATTTAATTAAAAAAAAAACAGTAGACGTATTCTAACGCCGGGCCTACACAGCTTTAAATTTAAGACGACGTAAGTAAATCAATTTTTTAAAGTGAACAATTGGCGGGATATATTGGTAGCGGCAAGGTACGTACCTATATGTGTGTGCTAGCAGGGCGGGAAGGAATTACGTCGCCACACTCACGAGGCGTGAATGGTGCAGTAATTTAGACAATAGTTACTTACTAGTAAAAAGGGGAAACGAGGCGTAGGGTAACAGTTTCGAAGGCGGGCGAGTAGAAATTTCTTCGTGTGCCGACGCACACATCGAGTCGGGTAGTTTACTAAAATTGATTCCAGTTAACAATGTTATGAAAAGGTCAGCATTTTTTTTTCTGTTCAGAATTTAAATTTATGCTAAGGCGAATCACACACACGGTATTTTCGGGCAGTGGAATGATATAGAAAGAAAACATTACATATATTAGCGGGGGATTAGATCTATACCTGAATATAATACCAGTTCGGATTTGAGAAGTTATCATTCATATCTTTTGTCATTTTTACCACGTTGGGAGGTCATTTAAATAAAATGTGCATTATATAAAAATTAAAATTAACCGGGGGGAAGGTGAAATCTCAAGGCAATGAAGTGGACAAAAAATTCGTACCGAGTTCTAGCGTGAATTGAGCTGAGGGGAAATCAGAATCTCCAGTTTACAAATGATCTGTTCACAAAATTATACAAACATGCACAAGAAAATTATCTCTCACTGACGCTGTATGCGTGCACGCAACTTGCAACATAAAAATTGATTGACCCACGTTTCGGGCGCCAATGTAAAGTGATGGAAAAGAAAGGGTCGTCTTTCTTTATCTTTCATCACGTTTTTAAATTTATTATTATTGCAATATTATAGGCAGAATAAAATTATTGTATGAAGTGAGAAAGAGAACTATTATCATCCTTGTGTGTTCTTACCTTGCCCTGAAGAATTTAAACATAAAGTAGAGTCCATTCCCAGGAGGTAAGATATCCAAGGTTCAGCAGGCCAGCAGCTCAGTAGTTGGGCACTTTCATCTTTATGTCTCAGGTTTGATATGATGGGTTGGTTGAAAGTGAGTGCAAACACCAGATCAGTGAGAGATGTAGATATAATTTTAAGTATCAAAAAAGGGGACATTAGCATTTGACAATATATCATGATAATCTGATGACGTTAGCGAAGACTGGCGCGAAGAGGCAGTGAAATATTAGTTCGTAATTATAACAATAGCTACATACCAACTCGTAGAGTGGTTACTTTGACACTGTCTCACGCGAGTCGACGCTGACGCCTGGTACAAGCAACTAGAAAAAGAAGAAGGCAGGAAGAGTATTAAATGTATAAACACATGTATGCACCCCAAAGGAGTTTTGTCAAAAGACGAATTAATTAATTGAAGTTAGATATATCAAGGAAACAAACATTCAATGTAATAGTAAAGGTCACGTGTGAACATGAGCAATGGGGTTGACCTTTCCTGCAAATGATGTTATGTCAGTTAAATTTATGAAAATGAACACTTCAATCAAAAAGGCAAAAGTTGAGTTGTATAGATTAGTTATTCATAATTTATTACACATTAAGTTGATTATCCCTGCAGAGGTTATAGATCTCAAAGAAAAATAATGTGAAATAGGTATAACAAGTCAAAAAGATAAATTCAATTTTCAAAGATTAATTATTTATCATTATCTAATGATAGGGTTGACTATCCCTGCAAAGTTTATATGTAACAAAGGGGAAACCATGTAAAACATCTTAACTTCAAAATTATTAAATTAAATTTGATTACATACCAGGGATCTAGATATGAATTAGGATTACTTATAACAGATGTGACACTGTGAGATTCGGATTATTCTGGCAAGATTTCTCTTTGATAAAGCTGGGGAAGCGCGATCGATTACATGGAGTCCTTGTCGATGGAGAATTATCCTTAAATCCATGAAGGGACGAAGAGACACACACCAGGCACGAGGTGATGTAATACTGGGCAGCGACGTCATTGCGGCGAGACGAATTCCTCGAAAAGATACTGGATCGTAGAATAACAGGTTGGCTGGAGTCGAGGGACGATCAATGGTCTTGAATCGGCATGGGATCGACCATGGAATAGATGCAAACTTGAGCGATTTCTAGGTATGTCCACAGCAGAAGGTTAGATTATCAGATCAGAGGCACGAGGAGACTTTGAGATATTCAGGCAGTTGAGGCTAAAGCATATTAGATGAATCCGTTATACGTCATGAGACGAAATATGAAATTCCACAAGGGTATACTTTAAAGTTAATGAGTTTTCACAAAGGATAAGTATAGCCCAAAAGCGAGGTAGGTGGTTTACAGCTTGCATTCTTGGACAAGAAACTAGTATGAGAGGTTAGAATAATCAATAATACGCTTCAACACTGATAAAAGTTAATGCACTATAGATTGTCGTTCAAATTATATATATCGGAGCACAAGAAGACATCATCAAATCGATCGTTAACAACTTGTAATTTTTAACAGGAATAATGTTTTCAAATCAACGCGATTATGGATACTAAAACGGCCTTCCCTTTTGTTAGGCGAGAAAATAATACTTTAACATTACACATGAATGATTTTTATCACTGACCAAAGTTAATACACTTCGCACTGTTGCTTAAATTATATATCGGACCACGAGAAGACATTATTAAATCAAACTTCGTACTGTTGTTTTAGGAATGAAAGACGCCGTTTTTAACGGTCATTTTTAATAGTGTGCGGATTGTTCTAGAAGCTACTGGACACTGTTTGAAGAGGATATTACACATTTGACACAGAACAATATGCGAGTTTTATCACTGATAGATTTAATTTCGCCACACGTCGTCGTCCGAATTATTTAAAATCAAAAGACTACATTTTGAAGCCGTATTTAAAGTTTCTTTACGAATAATGAATGGATCACACACGCACGGGCTGACGAGCGTATCGGAGAGTTGTTTTTAAACTTGAACAAAAACCGTTCGGGGAAAAAATCGACGGTCGCCGCGGAGAGGTAGGTACTGACATCTCTCGGTGATCCAAGAAAATAATGTGACATAACATAAATTGAAACAATCAGCGGGGAATTTGAATGTTTTAAACTGAAGAATCGAACGTATTAGATTAAAAAGTAGCGTATCCATTATTTAAATAGATAACGCTACACACTTTATGGGATAATTTTGTGAAAATTTATGTATCCATTGAAGCCGGTAAACGAAGCGGTTTTGATGCAGAGAAACACATAAGTGAATATATATCTTATGAATCGATTATATATGAAATAAAGGGCATATATAATAATTTATTTAGTGAATTAAAATCAGAAAAGACTTCTTGTGATTCTGACAACAAAGTTAATAAACTAGCTGTTCCAAAAATAAATTTGCCTACATTTCATGGCGATATGACAATGTATCATAGTTTCAGAAATGTCTTCGATAGTCTTGTACACCACGACAAGGATATTCAAAGAGTACAAAAAATGCATTATTTACTGGGTTGTTTGAAAGGTGATGCATTCAATTTAGTTAAACATTTAACGGTATGTGACGAAAATTATGATGTCGCTATAGGGATAATACACAAACGTTTTCACAATCCTCGGTTAATCGCAGACAACCATTTAAACCGAATATTGAATTTGTCATCTTTGACAGACAAAAATATGCAATTGAGACTTTTTATTAACACAATCGTAGAAAATTTGGCAGCGTTAAACGCGTTAAAATTTAAAGTTGACGAGTGGTCGTTTATACTATTGCATATAATGTTAAAGAAATTAACCACAGGATTGAGACAACGATTTGAGTTACAATATTCAAATTCGGAAATTCCCACTTTTTCCCAATTTATTGAATTTTTGGAAGTTGAATCAAGAGCATACGATGCATGTGCTCCGTCTAGTAGCCACGTCACAAATATAGTTGCGACCAAACATCACAAGACATATACAGTACGTACAACGGTATCAGAAAATTGTATATGTTGTGGAGAGTTACACCAAATTTATTCTTGTAGTAAGTTTAAGGGATTTAACGTTAATCAAAGGAGATCTTTAATACGGGAAAATAAATTATGTTGGAATTGTATGAGCAAACATAAGGTTTCGCAATGCAAATCTAAATATTCATGTAAGATGTGTAAATTTAAACATCACACATTATTACATATAGATCAACCTTTAACATCGGATTCGGAAATTGATCAACAACAACAGGTGACTTGCACGTCATATATTAAACCTAATCCCAAATTTAATACCGTTTTACTCGCAACGGCTATTGTACATGTACAAGACTCGTACGGCGAATTTCAATCGGTTCGGGCGTTAATTGACCCTGGAAGTCAATGTTCTATCATTACAGAATCGTGTGCACAACGTCTCAGATTAAAGAGACATTCAATTGGAGTGACCATATCTGGAATAGGAAGTAATTCTTCTAATAATGCAAGGGGGCAAGTGATTTGCCACATAAAACCAATGAATACTCATGGTCCAATTATTTCATGCGGAGCAATAGTGTTAGGTAACATTACGGGTAATTTGCCTACATATTCTCTTCCTTCGGATATTCTAAATGAATATAAGGATATAATTCTGGCGGATCCAGAATTCTTCAAGTCTAGATCAGTTGATATTCTACTAGGTGGGGATGTATACAATGACATAATTACTGGGAAGAAATTTACTATTTCATCAAGTCTACCATCGGCACACTCTACAATTTTTGGTTGGGTAATTTTGGGGAAAATTTCAAATTTATCCCCAGGGAATAATCAATCGTTCTTAACGCATGCGACTACATTGGATAATTTAATTCAGGATTTTTGGGAACAGATTCCTGAGACTATCGCAAAGAATCCAGAAGATGAAGTTTGTGAAAAACATTTTTTAGACACTATAACTCGCACAAAGGAAGGTCGTTTTATGGCACGTCTTCCTTTTAAGAAAAATTTCGCTTCTTTAGGTGAATCAAAAAACCTAGCTATGCGTAGATTTTACTCATTGGAACACAAATTAGAAAAAAATATTACTTTTAAATTAGAATATTCAAATGTCATAAATGAATATATACGGTTGGGTCATATGGAGAAGACTTTAAGCTCTGATATTAAGTATTTTTTACCACATCATTGTATTATAAAGAATTCTACTACAACTCGAGTACGTGTGGTCTTTGACGCTTCTATGAAAACAGAGATCGGATTATCACTGAATGATTCTCTTATGGCGGGACCTAAATTGCAAAAGAATATAGTTGATATTTTATTGAATTTTCGTTTGAATTGTATAGCTTTCGTCTCAGACATCAAACAAATGTACAGACAAATAATATTACATGATCAGGATCGTAATTATCATGGTATTTTTTGGAGGGATTCACCTGATAAACCTTTGGAAATATTCAGATTAACAACTGTTACTTTTGGAATATCGTCATCACCATATATTGCAATGAGGTGTCTAATAGAATTGGCCAAACAGGGGCAAGCTTCTCATTCTAAAGCTAGTCAAATTATTCAAAAGGAGATGTATGTTGATGATATTATCAGTGGTACATCTACGGTTCAGGAGGCTGTCAAGCTTAAGGAAGAGTTGACAGATCTATTAAGGGGTGCTGGTTTCGAATTAAGGAAATGGGCCAGCAATAGTGAGGAATTTCTATCTCATATTCCTCATGAACATTGTGAGGATATACAATCTTTTGATTCAAAGACAGAAGCTGGATTAAAGGTATTGGGAATTCAGTGGATTCCATCGGGAGATTATTTTAAATATTATGTTAACATTTTAAACACAACTCTGACAAAACGTGTAATTTTGTCAAATATTGCTCGATTGTATGACCCGTGTGGGTGGTTGGCACCTATTACATTTTTCGCTAAGGTCATACTCCAAGAAATGTGGCTTCTAAAATTGGGATGGGACGAAGAAGTTCCAAATCATATTGCAGAAAAATGGAGTCAATTTGTTTCTCAGTTAAATCGGATTTCTGAGATAAAAATCAATAGATGGGTTACTTCTTTGGATTGTACAGTGAATTATCAGTTGCATGGATTCTGTGACGCATCAGAAAAGGGATATGCAATTTCAATTTACTTGCGATTAGAAGATCGATCAGGTGATAGAAAGGTTTATTTAATTATGGGTAAATCAAAAATCGCACCGCTTAAACAAAAATTGTCCATTCCACGAATGGAACTTTGTGGCGCACATTTACTTTCAAAATCATTAAAGTACGTTCAGAATAATTTAAATTCAATTCACATTACATCTATATTTGCTTGGTGTGACTCAAAGGTTGCTCTTGCATGGTTAAAAACACCAGTTCATCAGTTAAAGTCATTTGAAGCAAATCGGGTATCTCAAATTCACTCAAATTGTGATACAACCATTTGGAGGTATATTCCATCAGCATTAAACCCAGCGGATTGTGCGTCAAGGGGACTCTTACCTAGTAAATTAATAAATCATAAACTTTGGTGGGAACCATTATGGCTTACTGAATCTTCTTCAAAATGGCCAGAGAACAGGAATATATCAATTCAAAACGGTGAAGCAGAGATTGTAGAGTTGAGTGTCTCTCATGTTGTCCAACGTGAAACCGCTTGGGACATCATTCAGCGATTTAGCTCGTTTTCGAAACTTGTTCGAATCACGGCACTCTGTAGACGATATATAAATAACATACGGCGAGAAAGTGTCAAACAAGTAGGATATATCTCAGCCACAGAATGGAATAACGCATTATTAAAACTCATTAAGAAGGTACAATTAATAGAATTCTCAAAGGATATTGAGCTCATAAATCGTAATATGAGTCATAAGACAACATTTTTAAAATTAAGACCTTTTACTGACGCAAATGGCGTCGTTAGAGTCGATGGAAGATTACAACAATCAAGTTTATCTTATGAGACAAAACATCCAATCATTCTACCAAAGTCTCATCAACTCACTCTTTTAATTATTAAATATTATCATGTGCAATATTTACACGCTGGTCCATCTCTAACATTAGCGAATTTACGACAAAGATTTTGGATCATATCGGGTCGAAGCATAGTTAGACAAGTGATCCATCAATGCATTAAGTGTTTCCGAACGAAACCCAAAATAATAGAACCTGTAATGGCTCAACTGCCTAAAGTAAGAGTTCAACAAGCACGAGTTTTCTCAAAGACAGGCTGCGATTTCGCAGGTCCTTTTTTTATTAAATCGTCTAAACTGCGCAATGCTAAACTACTAAAGGGATATCTTGCCTTATTCATTTGCATGGCAACAAAAGCTATACACATAGAAATTGTCTCTGATTTGTCCACGGCCGCTTTTCTTGCAGCATTGGATAGATTTGTGTCCCGAAGAGGAATTTGTTCAGATTTTTATTCTGACGGAGCGACAAACTTTGTCGGTAGTAAGAGTCACCTGAAAGAAATTTTTAAAACTTTGCAAAATAATTCATCTTTTGAAGAGATATCTACATATCTAACGGAACGTCAAATCACATTTCATCGAAATTCTCCAGCAGCGCCTCATATGGGAGGTCTATGGGAAAGAGCGATATCTTCTGTTAAGACTCATATGAAAAGAGTGGTAGGAGAGACCGCATTAACATTCGAAGAATTATACACTCTAGGTACAAAGATAGAAGCAGTTCTAAATTCTCGACCTATTTGTCCATTGTCGGATAATCCTGATGATTTAGACGTCTTAACACCTGGTAATTTCCTAATAGGACAGGCTTTATTAAACATTCCGGAAAAAGACATAGAAGCTGCAAATATGAATATTTTAGGAAGATGGGAGATGCTTAGAAAGTTCCATCAGCAAATCTGGAGGCGATGGAGCTTGGAATATTTGCATAATCTACATCAACGTTCGAAATGGACAGCTGACAAGGTTAATGTCAAGGTAAACGATTTAGTTCTAATAAAGGAAGAAAATGTACCTCCACTTCAATGGAAGCTGGCTCGTATAATAAGATTGCATCCTGGAAAAGACGGAGTTGTCAGAATCATAGAATTACGTACTTGTAAGGGAATATTAACTAGACCAGTAGTTAAAATATGTCCTTTACCATTGGAATAAATGAATAGGTATTCCAATTCATATGTAGGCTAATTCATAAGTTAATTATAATCTTATTTTAAACATTATTTTAAGATTTATTTTACGTTCACTTTTGTTTTTTGTTGTTGATTGCTTATTCATAAAGAATTACGATCGGATATTAGTTAATAGGTTAATTTCGTAGAAATAAGTTTTTTTTTCATATTCAATGTACTCGGAGTATACATTAAAATTAGTAAGGCATTTATTAGTGTGGTATCTTTGAGTTTGCACTTCACTTTCAGGGGTGGGAGAATGTTAGATATTGTTATATCTAATTTCGAATTTTTTCTTTTGTTTTTATTTTCTATGGTTTTTTCAGTTGTCAAATTTTTCTTGCAATTTTTTGATTTTTCCTCTCCAGTCATATTCCCAATTCCTTGTCTGGACTCATCTGCGGTCGGTCATCACATAACGGTCGGTAAATGTGCAACGATACGCTGCTTCGGTTGCATATTTCTTCGGTGATTCGGCACGTGTGATTTCGGAGACATTTCGTTCGAACATCGCAGTGAAATCAGTGTTGTGTTGGTGACTATTTGCATCGGAACAGATTGGAAAACTTCAGGACAATATCGGTGAGTCTTCGGCTTCCTTTCATATACAGTCCACAATCCTTTCCGTGGTATATTAAACCTTTTTTATATGACACAAGGAAATATATCACACAACGTTTATAAAATATTTAATTATTACGTGATCACTTTATGCGCAAGCGCATAAAGTGATCACGTAAACCAGCCGATGACAGGTCGTAAGCCCTGTAGGTGCCTTGATTTCCCGGTTCTCCTACAGTAAATATTCCAACTTCGTCTCTATTGAGATAATTAAAAATCTGTTAAAAAATACCTTTGACTCCCGACAGGGAAAAAAATCCAATGTTTGCGCATATGCAATAATAAAAATATTCGATTAATATTTAATTGTTGGTAGCATTTGAAACAATTGGAATGTAAAATTTTCTCAGAGTAGGTACATAATTTTTATAAGTAAATCTTATTGTGTTATTTTCAATTAATGAAAAACTAATTTTATAAAAACATTCATATGACAGTAAAAATTATAAACATTACTTTTTTGTCCTTAGTGTTAGTGCAAGCAGAATGTGTATTGCCGTAAAGAAATGTTTGCTAATAGTGTTTTCAGCGCAAATGATCAATAATTAAAAAAAACCTATAATTTTCAGCCCAAAAAAAATTTTCATGATTGTTTTCTGTTAGGACTTGGATCTAGTAACATGAAATTTATACAATTTATGGCGCTATCTAACCGGCGGATTCAAAACCATTCATGTTTACCCATATTATGGATATAATTATCATCTGGAGTTCTATATCTTAAGTTATTTTAGAACTCAATATTAATATATCCGTGATATGTGTAAACATGGATAGTATTGATTCCGCCGCCTGACTGGACTTGCTCCCTGGGTGGCTAGTAAACGTGTCAATGGAAAAGAAAAGAAAACTCAACGTATGCCTTATTTTTTTCTTGCCTTAACTTATCTTTTTTTCATTTGCATTGACACGTTGACTAGGTCCCCTGTTATAAAGGCTGATTAAATTTGTATGCAATTGAAACATGGATGCGGAAAAATACGTATGAGAGTAAAACACATTTTTTTATTTATTTTTTTATTATTGAAACCAAACAAAATATAACAATATACAAACAATAAAAATATTAAAAAAAAGTACAATTTAAATATGTTATATGAAACATTATTTTATAGTATTTTTTGGTATACACCACCTCACTAGGCTGAGCCTGTACCGAGGTGGCAGTATTTTTTTTTATTTTTTATTTGGGCTGTAAATGAACCAACATAAAGCGGACGTGAACGAGAATCAAAGAGAAACAAGGTCGTTGTTACCTGATGGTCGGTATTTCGCAAAATTTAAATACGGTGCAAAATTGTCAAACGAAATGGTGACAATAATGTCGAACGAAATGGTGAAAATCGCGACAGTGTACATTTCGCGTTTTAACTGCGCGCGGAGACTGCGATAATAGTAATAATAATAACAAAGGGAAACATGTCGTTAGCGCTTTCCCAGCGGCCCGACAGATGTCGCTAGTGTAGCGACGCTCTCTGAATAATGTTTCGCGCGGGGCACGTGATCGCGTCCTCGCAAGATGGCCGCCCGCGCGCCGGCTTCTCGCCAAATTTACGGCTTTTGAGATCGGGCCGCGAGGTGTATGAAGGCGACATTTCAGAGATCATATTTGATTACAAAGTGGAGCCGTGTGAAGGTACATTTAAGCGAGAACAATGAAATGTTGCCAGTTTATAATAAGACAAGTAATAACCCGCCAAAAATCACGGAATTTTACGTTATCTATAACCTTCCGATAATCGAGATGTGGGTTCATCAAAAGATGTTGTGAAAACCATAGACAGATATGGTCAGTAATTTAGATATCCCGAGAAGGGCCAATACTGCTAGGGAGTACTTACTCAATGTGTCCTGACATTAGGCCTTTCCACTCCAATACGTTGCAGCAGCAAGTGCCACGTCATTTTCCATAACCAAGTCTTCCTCGTTACATATCTGGACATCGCAAGATACATCCTCTTCTCGTTCTATACCCCACGTATAAGTTCTTTTTACACTACGTGATACCTACACGAGGTCTATTCCGTGTCTTCCATATGCGGTAGGGATGGTCCCGGTCCCAAAGTCTAGGGAGTAGTTGACAATTATTGAAAAATACTAAAATTTGATATCTGGGCTACATACTCAGAGAAGAAAAGTATCTGCTCTTGCAGCTCATCTTCGAGGGAAGGCATGATGTGGGCAGAAGACATATCGTGGCTACGAAGAATTTAGGCCTAGACAGGTAAACAGACCATCGGAGAGCTGTTCCATTCACCAAAGTGCATTTTGTAATTGACAAATAATTTCTATAGATCAATCAGTGGAATATTTTTAATTGGTCTAATTTTATCAATCTTATTTTTGTACTATTTCTTTTGATCAATTTAAACTATTAATATCCCTAATTAAAATAAAATTAATTTTAGAAATCACGCGGACAAACATACAAACAGACTTAGGAAATTATGTTATTGAATGTTATAGTTTTCGCTGATACAACAAGATGGCCTCGTTGTTCCACTGAAAACCTTGAGACGGTGACGTTTGAATTATATTATCTTCTTTTATTTCGGTTGTTAGTTTTGAAATATACTGATGTCGCTTCATTCGGGGCGAGACTTGGCAACTTTGTAAGTAAAATATTATCAATTTATAAAAAAAACATTTTCGTTTCGTTCGCAACAAATGACGTCGTATATTACTTCTTCTTTCTTCAGCCATCTCCCCACTTCTTGATGTAGGCTTCTTCTAAATTCTTCCACTTTTTCTTTCCAGTCTTCTTTTTTTGTTTATTTGGACCCACCCTCTTCCAGCGACTAGGACAATATCATCAGCCTACCTTTTCTTATGCCGGTATATTGCCCTTTTCATATCCCATGGACTCCAATTTAGGACTCTATCATTTGAGGTCGTCTTACCGACAACATATTTAAATGCTCTAATAATGTGCTTTATTTTGATCTTTTTACATGTCACCTTGAATTGTTCAATTTTTTAGGTACTAATATGATAAATTTATATGTATAAAATATTAATAACGCTCAACAAACACAAGACAAATACTTTACATTCATTCATACCATCACCGCATATACCATAATGTGGAGTTACCATCAACAGGTATGCGGGTGTGCATTAACTTATAAAAGGAAGCACGGTTTATTCGTGTACCTCCACACACCAGTCTCGTCTCACCTAAACAGGCACTGCATTCAGAATGGACGGTTAACCTCATTACTGAATTGCATGAGATTTAAAAAAAAAGAATGAATAATATATCCTTGAATCAACTATATATACATCCTCAGACATTCCCTAAATTAAGCATAAGTGCTTGTGCTATAGGTGAACGAAATCGCTCGTGGCAGGATTCAATCTCGCGACCATTGTACTAACCCAGCGTGTTAACCGCTCTGTCAACACCCATCTAATGTGGTGATTAGAAATGCTGAGGGTTAGTTTCCAAGTCACTCCATAAAGTATTCCTATTTTATATTGAAATTTTTCAGCATTTTCTTGAAATGAGTTTTTTTTAATTATTTTTGTTTTAAATAATTAACCTTTATTGACAAACATTTTTTTAACATCTCAATATAGACGAAGTTGGGATATTGTAGAAGAACCAGGAACTCGAGGCACCTACAGGGCTTACGACCTTTATTGAGTTCCAATTAGATTGATAAGGGAACTCAATAAAGGCATAATTGGTGAAAGTTGCGCAAGCGCATAAAGTGATCACGTAAACCAGCCGATGACAGGTCGTAAGCCCTGTAGGTACCTCGAGTTCCTGGTTCTTCTACAATATCCCAACATCGTCTCTATTGAGATGTTAAAAAAATGTTTGTCAATAAAAATATCATTAATTTGACTCCCGAAAGGGAAATTAATTCAATGTTTGCGTACATGCAATTAAAAAAATATTCGAGTAAAATAATTTATTACGAAAACTTGATAATTTTTCAATGCCATTTTATGAAAGTGGTGTGCCTAAACAGCAATTTGAAAATAAAACTATCAAATTTTAAGTTTCTTGAGCTTGGGGTCACTTTGAAATATCTGACAGTTAAAAAATTGAGAAGATCAGAAATCCTTAAATATCTAATTAGGTCTTTCTATTTTTTAGCATCGCTGTTAATACCGGAGGCCATGAGAAATATTTTTAAAATCACATGCCTAAATAATATTTATATGTGTGGCCCTGTAAAGCATCTGCATACAGTTAAATTTCAAACTTGTAGTATGGGTGCAATAAAACAATCGAAAAATTATTAAGTCTTGAAATTTTTAACATAATATTCATATAGGTTAAACTACTTCAGAATATAACAAGACTCGAGACTAGACGACAAATACACGACCTTACTGTTCTTCACAAAATTGTTAATGGTACCATGGACTCGAGACTTTTACAAGGCATACAACTTAATATTCCCAGAAGATCGCTGAGATTCGCCAATACCTTTCATATTTATTTTTATTTATTTCTATCCAATAACATAGAGTAGATATAAGATACAAAATAATTAAAGGTAATATAAGCTTATTCATACATAGTAGACATACAAAGTAAATACATATAAGTTATTTCATTGCAATAAATATAATTTCATTATTTCACCATTGCTTACATAGTTAAAGCTATCCTTTTTGTTTGTATCTTTGTTACTAGCCCCCTCACTAGCCATAGCCTGTGCTAAGGTGAGCTAGTTTTATATTGTTGTCTATTGCGGTGTTTATTTATAGATACGTTTACATATAATATAAGTAAATGTACATACATACGCTACGCATTCAAGCGTATGCATCCTTCTTTCTCTCTTTCCAAACACAATATTTCATTATGAGTCATTAAAACACAACAAAAATTGCAAAAATAAATTATTTGTTGAAAAAATTGATTGTAATAGTGCATTTTACATTTTATTTGGTAGAATTATTTCCTTCAGGATTTTTTCATCTATTTCATAAATCCATCTTAGTGATAGTTTTTTAAATTCTTTTGCATTTTTAATGTTTTTAATATTTGTTGGTAAACTATACTTCGTAAACTATAAATATATACTTCGGTCCAGCTTTATGTTTTACAGTCCCATACCAAGAATGTATAGACAGTATAACGATATGACAAGGGAGTGTCCTGATCTTGACGTGTGACGCGGATTCGCTCTCTGTTTTTAAAAGAAAAAAGTTAACTCGCGCGTGTTGTTTTAATAAGGTCTCAGTGCTATTTATATACACTATTTGATTATAATCTGTTTGAAATTGTATTTTCTATAATTCATATAACTTTTTAACTTCTTATGTACTTAACTATTTTTTTACTTCGACTTATGTAACTTGTGTTACTTCTATAACTTGTTTTTTTTACTTAACTTTTATAACGGAATTTTCTCTTATTAATGTAACTCTTACTTGTGTAACTTACGTGTGTGATTGAATATGAGCTCATGTAATTTTGTGTGCATCCATAATTGGACGTTCAACAATCACAATAATAATGTATATTATTTTCTTTTTATGAAAATTGTAACCTGGATGTCTGTCGATGTACCCTGTTTTAATAAATAAATAAATAGGCAGGCCACGGTTTATGGCTTCTATAAACAATTCTGCTACTGCTCAGCCTGGTAACGTTGATAATCTGCAATAAAATAAACCTTAAAAATTAAAGTTCGTTTCAAATCGATAATCTTCTCCGTTTTGGAAGTCGGTTGAAAATGAATCAAAACTTTGAAATAAGACAGCAATAATTAGCACAGTAAACTTCGTTCGTGTATTTCGTGTCGAGTGTGAATACATAAGGTTAATAATTATTATATTTCGAAATGAGTTTAATATATTAGTTTTTGAATGTCCTTAATTTAATAATAATAATAAAAAATTTGATACAAGATCACTCCAATGTTATAATATTCGATCCAAAATCAACAAGGAAAACAACAGGATAACTAAGAAAAATTATATCTGAATTGAATAAGTCATTGTAATACTTTAAAATGGGAGATTTAAATACCTAACAGGTTTTTTTAGAACCCATTTTCAAGGACGTTGGTCATTCTAAATAATTTCAAACCATGGAGTGTATATAACCTTTTCTTTTAAGTTCTACAAGCTGTTCCCTCATCAAAGTAAAATTAAAACTTCAATTATTTCATAATGGAAGCATTTTCAAAGGAGATATTAAATTCTTGATCACGTCCAACTTCCGCGAAAAGTTTCAGGGCCAAGGGTGAAACAATGCAAGCTCGGCAGAGGATTTGGGAATAGTAGAGGAAGTTGAAAGAAGTGAAACAATCAAATAAAAGAGTCAGAATCTCCTTACAGCTCTCTCGGGAGGAATCACAGGGAAGGCGAGGAAACAAGGTAGGAAAATGTTAGACTCGACTGTTTGGGTCCAGTATAAAAGATTATATTAAAAAAGTGATAAGGGTTGAATAAAGATAATATTGCCAACGATAAATGCGATGAATAAAAAATATGTAGGAAAATGAAAAAAGAAGAACTCTATTTTGTTTAATGATAAAAAAAAAATATAAAAATTTCAGTAAAATATAATTAGGAACATTTACTTCGGAATTTTTAAAGTTGCATATAGGCAAACATTGGATTGGATTTGTCAGTCCAGTACGGCAATAAAGGCGAAAAAACCTACCTGAAGAAGATAACGGTAGTTCTCGAAACTAGTTGTGGAACAAAAATAAATAAGTGGTTACAAAGTTGCATTATTTTTATTTTTCAATAGACGGGTGGTGGCAGATCGGTTAGCGCGCTGGGTTATTAATCCAGTGGTCGCGAGTTCGAATCCTTTCGAATCCCCAGTCGCGAGTTCGAGTTTAGGGAATGTATGAGGATGTATATGTACTTATCACAAGGACATATTCATTCTTAAAAAAAAAATAAAAAAAGTATATATAGGGTGTCTCAATAAGAGTGCACTATTTAATTTCAAAATAAAATAACGTTATCATTGAGTAAGTTGTGATATTTTTATTGCATTGTTAAGAAGACATGTTCCCATTAACTATGGAATAAAATATCCAGAAAATGGCCCTCGCTGCTCTGATGCCAGGCTTTTACTCTTTTCATGAAATTTTCGATAACTTTTTGATAAAGATGAGGCTGTATCTCACTGATGACGCGTTGGATCTAAGCCTAGACCTCAGAAATTGTTTCTTGTTTATTTGCATAAACACAGGATCAAACAAAACCCCAAAGAAAGAAATCACACGGCGTTAAATCGCATGTTCTACGTGGCCGACATCAGAATTTCGTGAGATGATTTGGTCTGGAAATCGATGCTGCAATGAATCGATTGTTATATGCACGGTGTGGTAGGTGGCGCCGTCCTCCTGAAACCACATGTTGTCCAGGTTCATGCCGTCCAGTTGAGACCACAAGAACACCGTTATAATTTTCCTGTAACGAATGCCGTTCACAGTCACTGCAATTCGGGCCTCATTTTCAAAAATGTAAGGCCCATTCACGACGCCTGACCAAAATACCTACGCACCAGACAGTTATGTGGATGCATTTGTTTCTCCTGGATCGCGTGAGGATTATCTGAGTCCCAAATTTGACAGTTTTATTCATTCACGAAGCCCTTCAGTTTTTTTTTCGAAAAATCGCTCCATGTTTGTAATGGGTTTTTCCAATTTTAACGCAATTTTCTTTTGTGTAGCACTCAATTTTTATAATCGGAACAATCATAGGTGACAGCTATTAAATTTCAGAGTTGCCACTTGCACGAAAAAAAATGACAAAATATAAATAGTGGACTCTTATTGAGACACTCTTTATTATGATTATTTGAATTTGTACACTGTTTTTATCCCTTTCCCAAAAAAACATAATGCTTGTGCTGAGAAAGTGAGTATTATATAGAACGATTCAATTACATATAAAATATATGAAATCAACTATATTATAACTATACAAAAAAGCATCATCATCATCATCATCTGTGGCTCCACAACCCAGGTCGTGTCTTAGCCTCCTGCAGAGCCCGCCTCCATGACTGTCGATCCTGCGACGCATTGCGCCAGTTATGGACGCCGATGCTGTTCGCATCCTTCACCACTCCGTCCAGCCATCGAAGCTTCGGCCTTCCAACTTTTCTTCGTCCTCCCGGTGCACCATTCATGATCCGTCTTGGAACGTCCTCCTCGCTCATTCTTTGGACGTGTCCAGCCCATCTGAGTCTTCCTATTCTTATTTCTGTCAGTATGGTAGGCTCCTTGTACAGATCATACAATTATACAAAAAAAAGAAAAGAAAAGCATCAAAACAATAAATTAATTTATACCCCATGATTCTATTAATCTTTTTCTATTATTTTACTTTAAATTGTTTTTTATTTTCTTACCTAGCTGTTCATGATTTGACTCCCTTATATCCGTCAAGAGTTAGTTGTTAAAAATATTTTGCCAAGTATGTGTAATGGTGCTGTGCAAATGATGTGTTTGATTTTGGATGTATGTACATATTTATTTTTGTTTCTAGAATGTACGGTTTTCTGTTGTAAACAAGTGACATTCAGATTCTTTTAATATCAGTGAAATTGCAATTTTCTTAAAAATATCGTAAAATCTTAATCCTTTAAATTCTTCAAAAATTAAATAGGTCTTTTCAATAATATTTTTAAGATGAATTTGCACAATGAAAACGCCTCTATCTTAAAATATTTGTCTATTGCCATTAAGACAATAAAGGCGAAAAAAACCCACCTGAAGAAGAGAGCGGCAGTTCTTGAAATCAGTTGTGGAATAAAAATAAATAAGTGGAAATAAAAAAAGTTACATTATTATTTTGAGATTTTTCCAATATAACATAACTTAAATATTATAACAATGGATTATATTACATCACTAGGCGATGCCTGTTCTGAGTTAATACTAATAATAACTATGAAATATTTTTTGCTACATAAATTTTCAATAAATTTAAAGTTATAACAGTACTAAAAAGTATAAAATTATGAAAAGTACAAATAAGAAATTAATGATAATTTTATAAAATTATTATAATGTCAAAAAATAAAACTTTTTAATGTTGTGTACAATATCGAATGAACTTTGTCTTGAAGCTACACACAAAGGTGAAAAACGTATGAAGGAAAATCAAAATGTGTTCTGTCGAAAAAAGTATTATTTTCCTCTAAAAGAAAATAATACAAAAAAACTCTCTTTCCTAATGTGTACCAATATACATAACGCTAAGTACATTTGTATGTACCAAACTGTGTCGAAAGTGTACGTATAAAAGGCAGGCGTCGAAAACATTTCAGGAT